>VXBO01003066.1:201286-215966 GCA_013400135.1 Rhinoptilus africanus
GCGGGCAGCTCACGGCCAATATCTTTTGCTGGATGGTTTTTATCTACTGAGGGAGAAGGTTGTCTTCTTTCTCCTCTTGGCTGTCTTCCATAGGATAAGAGGAAATGGCCTCAAGTTATGCGAGGGGGGGGGTTAGATTGAATATTAGAAAAAAAGTCTTCACTGAAAGGGTTATCGAACATTGGAAGAGGCTGCCCAGGGAAGTGGTGGGTTTGCCATCCCTGGAGGTATTTAAAAGATGGATAGATGTGGTGCTGAGGAACATGGGTATAGTGGTGGGTTTGGCAGTGTTAGGTTGATGGTTGGACTCGGTGATCTTAAAGGTCCTTTCCAACATAGACGATTCTATGATTCTGTGATTCTATGACTCTACTCAAACTTAAGAAGGTCTCAGTCCTAGATGAAGACTGATAGCCCAGTGGACATGGCATGTTGCTTCCCTCGGGTGCCTGAAGGCATCTCAGGGTGCCTGTGGCACAGGAAATCACACCCCTGCTGAGAGGTGGTGTGTGCCCATGCACGTTCCTAACCCAGATCAAACAGAAAGGGAAATGGATTTCTCCCAAAACACCTTTGTGTGAACCAGCTGCAGACGGTGGTGGCCGGTGGTGATGGCCCTTTGGTGTGCTGCAGGTGTCGTGCATGTGGGACGAGATCCTGTGGCTGCGGCAGTGTGTCACCGTCTCCCAGTCGTCCTGCTCCTGCATCCTGCAGACGCGCTTCAAGATGCTGCTGGCCATCTCACAAATGCAGGTGAGGGTGGGCAGGGGGGAGAGAGCGAGTGCTTTTTCAGGAGCTGGGCTCCCTTGGGAGCAGCACACGCATGTGCCACATCCACATGTGTATGTGCCAGGCTCTGCCAGTCCTGCGCGTGTCTCAGTCAGCAGCAGGACCGAGTGGCCCTGCCTTGTCCTCCCTGGCAGGACGCCGGTCGTGGGCCAGTGGGGTGTCAGGCCTTGTGGCAGTCTCGTGCAGGGGGGCTGGGGGCTGTCGGCACGTGCTTTGCTGGACAGGCTGCTTTCCAGCTGGCAGAGGGAAGACCCCCAGCCATGTCCCTGCTGCCCAGACCCACAGAGCGCTGTGCCTCCAGGATGGCTCCTGATACACTGCTTTCTCCTGTCTGGTCACACAGGGGCTTCTGGGCATCCAGGACCTGGGGCAGGTCTTCTTTGAGCCCGTCAAAGACAAACAGGGCAATATCCTCATCATCACCCTGAAGGAGGTGAAGACCAACCAGACCTTCGAGAGCGTCCGCTGGGTTCCCATCTGCAAGCTGCAGACCAGCCGCAAGTCCGTGTCCTCCCCGGAGGAGCCCACTGCTCTGGACACGCTGCTGATCTCCGTTCAGGTGCTGCGCCCATGCTGTCATGGCAGGGGATTGTAGGGGGCTCCATTGCGGGACCACCAGCGCTCCCTGCTCCTCCTCAGGCTTAACCGGCCACGGCAGAGCCTGGGCTACCGAGGGTTTGGTCCTGGCTGCAGGCAGAAGGGGACCAGAGCCCATCCAGCCTGCAAAAACCCTGTTGCTTTGAGGGGAAGCATCAGGCTGATGCCGGATTTATTGGATTGTACCTGCTCTGCTGCTTCCCTTCTGCCGGCTGTGCCGGCTGTGCCGTGGCTCCCGACATGGGAGTAGGAGACAGCCCCGCTGCGAAGGCTTGCCCAATCCAGCAGTGCCTTTCTCCTCAGGACAAGCTGGCTTACCACCAGCGGAGCAGCCATGCCCTCTCCCCAGGCCTCTACCTGGGCTACTTGAAGCTCTGCAGTGCCGTGGATCAGATCCGAGTGCTGGTGCCGGAGCAGCTCCCCAACATCTTGTGCCACGTCAAGATTCGCTCCAACCCCAACATCTCCAGGTGGGGCTTGCAGGGCAGCTCACCTGGGACAGCCCAGGTTCCTCTGTCCCATCCAGCCTGAGAGCACCCTAATGGGCGCTCTTCTGCTCTTGGGCTCCTGGCAGCAGCGTAATATTCCCTCCCAGCCCCGCTGCCTGCCATGCAATGCAGCCTGGAGCTGGGGCAAACCAAGATCCCCCTCTACCTCTGCAGCTCCCACATCCCCCGGGGTGCTGCACTGTCTGGGGGGAACAGCCAAGCAAACACAGCTCTGGTAGCGATTGCGTATTCAGGTCCACCCCAAGCTGCACGTGTCCATCTCTGCCTTTCTCCAGGGAGGAGTGGGAATGGCTGCAGAAGATGGCCAGCGTGGAGGAGCCTGTTCCTACAGCGCCAGAGGCTGAGACAACCCAGAACCACTTGTTTCAGGAGCTCCAGGTGGCCATCAAAGAGCTGATGACCCTGGTCAACATCCCATTGCAAGAGGTACAGGCAGGTGCCAAGTTCTGGGGAGGAGGAAGGGGAAGGAGCTGTGCAGCACCGTGCTGGCTGCCGCAGCAGGCAGAGTACCGCAGCCCCCAGCCCCGCTTTGGGCCTGAAGCATCAATCAGATTTTAGTCTTGTGCAAATATAAGGTGGACACCCAGCATCTGAAACATCTGCCTGCCCAGGGACAATTACCACAGGAGATGTTTGTCTTACCCTCACATGTACCTCCAAAGCAAGGCTGGTGAATCTGGGTTTGCATTGTTGCCTGCCATGTGGTGTGGTCCTGGGTTCAGCCCTTGCAGCACAAGACCAGCCCAGCTCTCTGCCTCCAAAGCAGGATGGTCCCTGATCAGTCATGGAGTGGAGCTGCAGCCTCCTGGGCCAGACTGCATGGGGAGAAATCCCTCCTCCACCATGCTGAGTATTCGCTGGGAAGGTGCCCACCAGCCCCAGTGCCAGGCATGTGCCTCTGGCCAGGCTTGGAGTTAGGGCACCTCTCTGAGCAGGGCAGGTGGAGGCACTTCTCTGAGAGCGTGTCATAGTGACTTTGACCAGTAGTTTAGAGACTTTTAGGAGAAATAGGAGAGAAAGGGAGGTGTGCAGGTTATGCCAGAAGCAAGGAGCCCCTGGTTCTGTGCTGAAATGGCAATGTCCCCCAGCTGCAGGGGATCCCTGAGGGTTCCTCTATGGATAAGGACTTGGTGGAAGGCTCACCAGGTGATGTTTGCAGCTGTTACCTCCAGTGTCTTCTTGCAGGCCAAAGATTTCCGTCTGTACAGCCAAGAGGTCCTGGACTTTGGGGGCCAGGTCTCCTTCCTACTGCTGCTGCCTCCGTCGGATGATGTCTGCACTGCTCCGGGCCAGAACAACCCCTACACCCCTCGCTCCGGCTTCCTCACGCTGCCGCTGCAGATCTTTGAGCTAGGTGAGGATGCGGAATGCCAGCAGTCATCCTTGCTGGTCTCCTTCCATCTGAGAGCTCCCAAGAGCCGACAGGCAGTGGGATGGGCTGGAGCTCTCTCACCTTCCCCAGGAGAGGAGGGATGGAGGAGGATGCTGAGGGCTGTCCAGGTAGAGCAGGGGAGAGCGTTCCCTCCTCCCTCTGTTGGGTGAGTGGGGAGGAGCCCATAGGGCATCCACAGCAGAGGGCCTGATATTTTTCATTCCTCCCTCTCTTTTTTTCCCCTCCCAGTTCACTTCTTCACGTACGACCGGGAGTTCATCACGCAGTACTGCCAGGTGTCTGCCCTCCTGGAGCTGGAGTCGCTCCTCTCTCAGCAGAGCCTCAGGGAGGCCTTCTCCGATGCTGAGCTCTCCACCGCCAAGCAGAGGCACCAGCAGGTTCAGGACTACATCCAGGTACACAGAGTGGGAGCGTGCTGGGAGGGAGCCAGGCTCGATGGTGGCCACGGGATGTGGCCAGGACAGTCATGCCCTGGAAGACCTACAGGAGCATCTCCACCAGGGCTGTTCAGTGGTGTGACCTCGTGGGGTTTCTCTGACATGGCAGATGAGCATCATCTAGCAACTTCTTACTGCGTGTTAAAAGCCCTGATTAGAGAGCTGGGGGCTCCTGCTCTGTGGGTCCCCACTTTGCTAGAAAAGGACCTGGAAGTGCATTTTGATATGGACACGTGAAGGAGCACCCTACTGTACCCCCTTTCCCAGCACTCCAGTCCTGCTGATCTGGCAGTTGCTGGTGGTTAAAGCAGCATCTTCCCACCCAAGAGCACTTTCTTGGGATTTCCTGGCTTGGGGATTCCCTCAAAGCTTTCACCTCTTGGGAAAGGTGTGTGGGGAGGGCCTGTGCTTTGCTGTGGGGCTTTTTTGTTGCTGTTCTTTTCTTTTTGAAAGGAATCCTTCATTTCCTATTTTGGCAGCAAATGGAGGAGATCTGGCGTGAGATGCGCTGGATTATGGATGCCCTGCAACATGCCCGGTACAAGCAGCCCTCCTGTGGGGTGTCTCTCAGCGGCTTCCTCAGCGAGGCTGGTGGTGCCATGAAGGAGAAAACTCGATCCACCTCATCCCACCTTGACTACCTGCCCTCCCCAGCACCCTCGCCAGAGACCAGCCGTAAGCTCAACTCCGGTAAGGATCTGCCCTTGTAAAGCTGGTGCCTGGTGGGCTCAGGGGGCTGCTTGTGCTCAGAGGGGCCGGGACCGCGGCTCTGGCTGGCAGGGGGTGCAGGCAGGACCAGCGTGGGGAGTACAGGCAGGGCAGTCAGTCTCGGCTGGGACAGGACCTGCTCTGCCCGTGCCTTGGCGAGCACAGCACAGATGTACGGCAAGAGGGTAAACGCGCGGGGGCTTCCTTGGACTCCATCTGGTGCAAACCCTCAGCCAGGGTTGCCAACAGCAAGGCTGAGCCCCTCTTTGCTTCTCTTACGCCTCTCGCAGATTCACACGGGCTGTCAGACGAGGAGGGCTCCTCAGAGGTGTTCCTGGCCACCGACAGTGACTACGACTCCAGCAGGGCACAGAGCCCAAAGGAGCTGGACCTGGTGTACTCCTCCTCGGGGCCCGAGTGCTGCAGCAGGAGAGCTGCCCGTGCCCTGCGGGACAGTGCCCCAGACGTCCTGCAGACCCATGAGCTCAAGACCCCCCCACCACCACCACTGCCACCGCCGCCGCCGGAGGAGCCACGGCCACCCCCTGAGCTCTACGACAGTGACTTTGTCCTGCCCAGCCGACAGATCGAGCTGCTGCGCATCACGGAGAAGCGGCAGGCGTACTGTGTTCGAACCAGCAGCCTGGACTTCCCCAAACCGCTCTGCCAGGCAGCCAGAAAGTCCTGCCCCGGCTCGGTCGACAGCTCCCCGACGGAGGGCAGGACCACGGGCCACTGCGGCCAGCTCAGGCTCGGGACTGGCTCGACACCCAGCCCCGAGCATGGCCGGGGTGGGCAGGGCTCTGAGCCCGTCTTCCGAACACGCTCAGCTGAGTGGACTCAGAGCTTCCAGGAGCAGCCGGAGCAGGCCGGGTGCTTGGCTGACCAAGGGAAGAAGCCAGGCTCTGGCACCTTGCGGGTCTGTCCTCAGTATGAAACCGGACTCTCCAAAGAGACCAGTGTCAAGGTACCAGAGCCAGCCGAGGGCAGCCGTGCCCAGACGGAAAGGGCTGGCAGGATGGGGAGGCAGGCAGTGGTGTGGCTCGCGTGCTCCTCGCCTGGCACTGCCCTCTCCATCCTCCACCATCCCAGGAGTGAGGTCCCCTGGAGACCCGTAGCACGCCTGCCCTGTGTCCCTTTGTCCCTGCAGCAGTAGTGAGGCCCCCAGGAGTGTAGGATGGGGCACGTGGCTCTGCAGGAGTGGAGCCACTGATGTGGAGGGGGTGCGCCAGGGCCACGGGCAGGGTATTTTTAAAGGACAAGGCAGTGGAGCCGTGGTTCAGCTCTCAGTCTGTGGTTCAGCGTCTGACAGTAGGTTAGTGGCACCCGGCACGGGCAGGCAGTGAGCAAAGGTCACATTGATGGGCTTCCCTCGCCACGTCCTGGTCTTCAAACACATCAGCCCCCCGACCGAAATCCAGCCATCATCCCCCTTCCCTGTCCCCCGGCCCTCCCACAGCCTCCCCTCCGTGGGGTCTGTGCTCCCCACCATGTAGGGAAGGGAGAGCAGGAGCTGCTCATCTCCAGCCCGTGGAGGGGAGCGGGCAGAGCTGCCGCCTTGCCGCAGGTGATGGGGTCTGCTGGAGCCGCTGTGCCACCTGGTTCCTCTCCACGAGGGCTTTGCTGCTGAGAGCTGACCCCCCATCTCTGACAATCCTCACCTGCTCCAGGTGGGATGCCCATGGAGGAGGTCCCCAGAGCACACATCTCGGCAGGTCCCCCTCCAGCTCTGCCACCTCCTTTGCTCCCAGCCATGAAAGTCCTTCCCCCATTGAAATTTCCCTTCTGACATTCCCGGTGCCCAGAGCAGAGGCTGATGGAGCAGCTCGAGTGCAACCTGTCCATAAAATGGCAGAGGAAGGACAGACCCGACGGGCCGATGGGTTTTATTGCTGGGGAGTTTTGATAGCCGGTTTCTCCGCACCCAGCAGGGACGTTAGAAGCGGAGGGGAATCTGACTCGCAGTATTTATTTTCTGTTTGAGAAATTACCATAGATTTCTATGCAACTGAAGCGCAGCCCTCGGGTTCCTGGCGGGCTGCCCACGTGGCTTTTGAAGTTGCAAGGCTCTAGACACGCCTGCTTGAAAGCATTTTACGATGTTCTTCTCGAAGAAAGCCGAGTTCAAAGGAAAGGCTCCTCGGCTGGCGTAAATCAGCTGAGCCCTGCGACGATTGTTCGGAGCCGTCAGGGTTCACGTGGGCCGAGGGCTCGGACCACCCTGCCGGGGCACTGCTCACGGCGCTCCGCAGGCTCCTAGGGATGTGCCAAAGGAAACCGTCGCCTTGCCCGGGCGAGGTTTAGGGCCTTTGAAGTCAAGTAGCAGGCTCCCGATGGTTGTTAGCAGCCAGAGCCCAGATGAGTTCATTTTCTTGGACGTATTTGGGATTCAAAGGGCAGTCCCCAAGGAAGCGGAGAGGGAGAGGAAGGGTAGCTGGTGGTGGGAGAACCCCAAACTTGTGAATGGGATAAAATTTAGCACCAGTTCCCAAAGAGGCTTCAGGTCAGCAGCGCTGGTTTGGCCAGAGCCGCTGTGGTTCAGCTGGTCTGACGGTCTGGATCCTGCTTGCGAGAAGGACTTTACGCAGATCCCTCCGGGGTGCCAGGAGCAGGGCTGGGACTGTCCGTCCCCGGCCGGCAGTAACGGGATGGTGGGGCAGCCTGAGCAGAGCGGGCGAGCCATAGGTGACACAAGAGTGGAGCTGGGAGGACTCAGAGGGTGCAGTGGAGACCAGCAAGCGGTGCATGAATTTGGGCCCCAGCACACAGGGTGTCCCTGGGCACAGTGTGCCCCTGGGTCCGTGCCACGCTGCTGCTTGCTCACCGGGCAGCACTGGGCCGGCTGTTCCTCCGTCCTAACGATCACCGCCGTAGGACATGCCGTGTACTGCCTCCAGCCCCCAGTTCTTCCTGGTTCCTCCCCCTTACCATCCACCTCTCCCACCTTTCTCTTTCCACAGCTGCACATCACCAGCCAGACGTCCGCTGGGGAGGTGGTGAAGCTGGTGGTGCTCGAGATGAACGACGTCTCCCGCGGTGTGCTGGGGGGCTCGGCCGCCTTCTGCTACGGTGAGGAGCAGCTGGAGCACTTCGGACTGGTGTTCGCCTCTGACGAGAGCGAGCGGTGGCTTCCCGATGACTTCTTGCCTCTGTCCCTCCAAACGACCCGGCCTGAGGGGCGGTTCTACGTCCGGATCAAGGAGACGTCCCCTCTGGTGCTCCAGTACGGGCCAGCGACCACCGTATGAGAGGAGGAGAGCCAGCCGGGTGGCGGGGGACCTCAGCTTCCAGAGAGCAGACAGCTCGTCTCTGATGCTTCCTTCTTCCACAGACACCCTCTCATCAGGCGTCCGCGGGGTGGAATGGGATCATACTGGGCTGTGTGTTATTTGTTTGTGTTCTTTTTTTATTTTTTTTTTTAACCAAAGAGACATCGAGACTCAGTTTTTCTGACTGCCGAAGAGGAGGGTGGAGTGCGGAGACCTCAGAGCTTGGGAGGAATCTCTGCAGGAATGGAATTTTTGAAAGTAAACATTTTTAAGGGGAAAGGGGGGGAGAGAGAGAGAGGAAAAATATTACAAAAAGAAGCAGCAATACCTTTTTTTTTTTCCTTCTTTTTCTGAAAAGCCTTGTTTGGGATTCACTGAAGGCAAAGCCACAGAGGATTGCTGGGGAGGGTTGTGGTGTCAATGAGGAGAGGGCACGAGTCACAAAGACAGCACAGAGAAGGGTGTTTCTATCTGCCCTCCTTTCACTGTACCTGGAGAAACAATTCTTGCACATAGTTCTTGGAATAAAATGGTATTATTATTTCTTTCCCCCCCCAAAAAAATGTAATAAAATTGTGCTAGAGATACTGGAGTTGTGTAAGAGGTGAAGACCCTTTGATTTGTTTTGAAGGCAAAAGGAACCCATGCAGCCCTCCCCACGCACACACAGATGTGCCCACAGCTGCGTTGGTACCACCACTAGAGGTTTGCTATAGGGCATCTACTGCAGCACCCCACACACCACCCTGGGATTTCCTTTCCTCCTCGGTTGCTGTTTTGTTCTGGTGATTGTACTTGGCCTCTCTTGTATGTCCTATAGCATGACATTTTGTTAGCCACTAGGTCTCTTGTTAACAAGGTTATTTTTCTGATCTCCTATTGTCCATAGTAAAGATGACTGCTGCTGACTGCGTATCGTTCTTTTCCTTCTTGCGGCTTGATGTGCGGTGTTCCTTCATCCCCCAGATTAGCCCCGATTTCAAGGGCTGGGTTTATCTTTCCCAGGAGCATTTAATGGGACGCATTCCACCCAGTGGAGGTTTACATTAACACACAAATCGCATGTGTGGGAGCGAAGTGCAAGTTAGAAATGTTTTTCTGGTCTTCGTTGCTCTGTGAGGCATTAAAATAAGCTTTGTCATGCAAAGGCAGTCACCTCCACGTGGTGTTGGAAAGCCGATGTTTGTAGGGCCCAGGCATCTGCAGTTAAATGCATTAATCCTGTCCTGCAGCCTCCAACGAGGGAAGAACACCAGGAGCGCGTGGAAGGCAGCAAGAGCTCACAGCTGTATTGCAGCTGCTGCAGACGCTTCCAAGTGAGTGGCCACGAGCGAGGTGCGAGGCTGTCGGTCCATCGCAAGGTGAGGCTCACATTGCTGGTGCCTCTTTAGCAGCCGCCTCCATCCCCTTCCCTCTGCAGGGGGGGTGCAGGCTGGGCAGCAGACCCCGTCCCCGGGTGCAGGGTGAAGGCAGGGGCTCTGCCGACCTCCTGCTCCTCTGGGGTCGATCGTTCCTGGCCTCGCTGCAGAGAGCCAGCAGCACGCTGTGCGGTGTGGGCAGGAATATATCCCAGCACGAGCCCTTCGCCGCCCCACGTAAAGCCACTCTGAAGGGGCGGATCGTGTGCCAGCCCCTCAGCTGGTGCCAATCAACGGCACTGCATTGACGTCAGCCCAGACACTGCCACGGGACGTGGAGGGGAACAGCAAAGGAACATTTAAAAAGGCACTTCTCACATCTCCCTTCCCCTTTGCTTGTCCCCTTCCTCAGGTTAAAACCAACCCTGCTTTTGCAAGTCAGGGAAGAAGCAGGCTGGTGAGTGTAGAGGTTCCCATGGAGTTTTGTCCTTGTTGGGTATCCACGGGAATCGGCATCCGAAGAGGCAGGAGCTGCAGGGCTGCCCCTCCCTAGCCAGAGCCTATTCACACGTGTCACCTACCCACGCTCAGAGCCCGGGGCAGAGGAGAGGGAAGGCACAACGGGTGGAAAACTATTAAGTAGCTTTCTGGAAGTCACAGAGTGAATCCCCGTACATAAAGCTCTGTCTGTGTTCCTGGTGCTCCTGAGCACAGATCCATGCAGCTCTTGCTGCCCTTTCATTGGACCCCAGAGAGGAGAAAGACCTCCTCTTTTCTTCAGCAACTGTTCCCCCTCTTTAGAAGCCCTGCTCCACCAAGAGAGATGGAGCCATGACCTAAAGCCAAGTACCGTATCACTTGGCTGCTGGGACCAAAAGCAATGCGTGGTTTTGTGGGAGCCTGGAAGAGGAAGAGGGAAAGAGCAGGGGCCTGGGTAGAAGCAGAGTTGGATACAGTCAGAGTGGGAAGGGTGGGCTTTGCATAGCAGTCACCTAGGAAGCCGTCCCCTACCAGGTTCCCTGGGATGTGTGATGTCCTGATGGAAGCTTCACTCCTCCCCCAAGCACATCTTCAGCCCTGTGAGATGGACTTACAGACACCTCTGTCCTGCCCTGGTAAATGGTGCATGCTAAGGTGGAAACACCATTCAAGGCAGGACTGAAGGGCAGAGCAAAGAGGGCCTGAGTGAAAATGAGGGGTTTCTGGGGCAGGTTCTGCTGCACAGTGTTTCTTGAAGAATGGTACTTGCAAGGCAGTTGCATCTTTTTGCGTTCTCCTTCTCTCCCTGGGCAGCTTCATGGGCACATCCCAATGTTTTCTTCCCAAACAGGTCTTGAAGCCTTCAGACGCTCTCCTGCCCTTCCCTATGCCCAAGGAGCAGGAGCAGAAACCGTGCAGGTTCTGCATGCGGCAGTCTCTAAGGCTGTAATCTCAGTGCTAAGGGCTGTAGGAGCCAATGTGGCCGCTGGAACCAGCCTGGAGCCATGACCTGTTTACATGAAGGTTGGGTTTTAATTTTGAAGGCTATGTCACATGTGTTCTCAAGCAGGATAGTGTTATGGTTAAGACTGAGGCTTAGTCGCTCAAGGCCCTTAGGGGCATTGAGGGTCTGGGTTGGGTGGCTTAAGCTTTGCTCTGTCATTTCTTCACCCTCCTTGTGCCTCAGTTGCTCTCTGTTCCCTTCTTTCTCCAACCCAAAGCCATGCACCTGGCAGCAAGTGGCCCGAGCAAGGCTGGTACAGGGCTGACATCCTCCCACCAGCTTCAGCATCACTCTCTGGGCAGCTGGCACGGCGTGGTGAGGTCTCGCTGTCAGGTGAGAAGGAGCCAGGGCAAGTGCTTTCAGCAGCGCAAGGATTAACAGCATTTGCCCTGGTATGTCTCCTTGCACTCTCTGCTAAGTGCACCGGTGACAGAGGTTTGGCAAAAGGGGCTTCTTGGTGGGGACCAGCCTGGCATTCACTCTGGAGGAAGATCCCCAGAGCATCTGGCATCTGGCATCAGCCCTGCTGTCTCCTGGTGTGGGGAAGCAGTGGAGGAGGGGCTGGAAGAGACATTATTTTCCTTGTACTAATCCCTTTTCCCCAGTATTTTAATGAGCAAAGCAGTTTAGAGCCCAGGAGGGGCCGGGAGGAACCGTGCCTACGCAGACCTGCATCACCAGGCTCAGACACCGCCCTCCCTGCAGAGCCCATGCCCCCCGTGCTGCCAGCCACAGGCGCTGCCGATACCCAGCTCCGCACAGTGCCTGTACCCGCAGGCACACACCCACGTGCCATGCACCCACCCGAGCAACCCCTGTGCCCACCAGCCCGCTCCGCACAGCGCTGCGCGGGGACACCATCCCCACCTGGGTGCCATACACCTACCTGCCCCAGACAACACCCCTCCTGGTGGATGAGAAACTCTTAAAAATCTTGTCTGGGTTAGGGCAGATGTAAGCAAAGCTCATCTGGTAGGTGGGGCAGAAGCAAAGGTCTGGGAGAAATCAAGAGCAGCCCACTGTCCGCAAACCCGAGTTCCATAGGAAGCTCACTGTGCCAACGCTGCTCGTCTTCTGATGACCTTACACTAACAGCAAACCCCGTGGCTACAGGGGTCCCTTCCAACTGGTGGCATGGAAGAATCAGGCTCTGACGGCAGCGGTGGGCATCTCATGGGGATGCATCTCCTACCTTGCCTGGGAGGCAGGGACTGGACTCCTCGTCTGGGACATGTGGCTTCCTCCTCTAGGTCCTGTGGAACACCAAAAGATGACGCTGCAGAACAGTTTGTGCTTTTGCAAGGGTTTTTTCATCTCTTTGTGAGCATCGCTTCCGTCACTAACAGCATTTAAATCCAGATCAGTGTATTTGGGTTTGCTGTTGGGGACAGTCAAAGCCAAACGTCGGTTTGTCCGGTCCAGCAGCCAGGTCTTCTGCTCCCTCCGCTTGGAGGTAGACACAGGTCCAGAAGCTCAGCAGGAGAAAACTGGCGTAGTTCCATGGAGGTTAATGGGAATGTATTAATTTACATCACCAGAAGAGCCATCCCTGCATGGTATTTTGCTCACATTTTATGGATTCATAGAAAAGAACCTGAATTGTGACACTCTGAATTTCCTCCCCCAAATTAGGAGCTTGTTGGCATCAGTTCTAAAGCATCTGCATTTCTTTTCTCCTGTCCAAAGGAAGTTGCTCAGTTTATCAGACACAAATCCAGCTTTATGCTTCCCAAGGTTTGGCTCTCTGAGTCCGAGATGTTTTTTAATTGGCTTTTTGTCTTTTTTGCCTTTTTCTCCCCTCTCCCCCTTTTTTTTTTCACTTCTGTCTTGAGTTCCTGCTTTGAAATTTCTTTTCTTAGTCCTGGTTACAAGATAAAGCTGAAGAGATTCCCTTTCTATAAAGCAGCTGCAACATCCATAGAGGAGAGATGCTCTGAGCCTGATTTGTTGAAGAAGCAGAAGCCTTTCTTCTCTCAAACAGGAGACGAGAAAGCAACCAAGAGCCACGCCAGCCATCCAAAACACAGTGGAAGTTCCAGGGCTATTCCGGCACTAAGTTAATTATTGCTCTATCATCTGTAGGAACTCTGTACAATTACTGTACAGTTGCATGGACTGTTTACCCATGCAGCTTATAAATAGAGTTGCCGTATAATTGAAGTGTGGTGCGATCAGATTTATGCCGGGTGACTCAAGGGGTTGCCCACACTTTCCATCCCCAGCACAGATGCCCACTGAGGATGCAGCTCTGCTGAGCAGCCGCTGAGCAAAACACTGTAGGCCTGAGGCTCGCTGTCAAGGAGGCAGCCCAGGTTCCTCTGAGAAACCACACTCTGGTCTATGTACACTGTGGGCAAAGCCACTTCCCATATGGAACTGGGCCGGACAACACAGATTTTAGACCGAGATTGCAATTTCCCAACCACAAGGACACTTGGATTGGAGGAGATGGGAGTCCTCGTAACATTAGCACCATCAGAAAGCTCCAGCTGACTTTAGTGCGTCTAGGATTTTTTGGCTTGATGTTCTCCAAACCCACCTATAGACCAGGCAGAAAACAGATCTTTCCACCCCATGAAAAATCCCAGGACACAGGAAAGTCTTCTGTTCCGAAAGCCACCTGAAAAATAAAACATCGTGAAAACAGGAAAATACAAAAGTAAAAACCCATGAGAAAGCACTAGTGCTTTGTTTTATTTTATTTTCTAGTTTAAAAAAAAAACACCCAAACCCACTAACTTTTTTTTAAACCAAACTAATTTTCACTTGAAAAACCAAAACACAAGAACAGGCCAGTGTGAATATCTACAAGTTTGTTCTAACTCCAGAATTTTGGAAGATGCCGTTTGTTGAAACCAGCAACCTATCACAAACATTTATACTATGGCTAAAATGGCATTTTTGGTGGGAAATAAAAAGAAAAACCCAACAGATGATGTGTTAAAACAACATTTTTGTATGGTTATTCCTTAAGCTCCAGCTTAATCTGATAGACTGCAAACCACATACTTAAAGCTGAGCATGCACTTTGCTGACTTGGGCTTCAAAGAACCTCTGGAGATGCAAACGCATTTGTCCTGAAGTAGCTAGATTTGATCTGTAAATTAAGACAGCAACAAGAGTCCGGTTTTGCTCCTCCTTGATGGTTTTTGAGCTGCTGGACCCCATTCCTGGACTTACGATGAAATGGAATGGGGGGCAGAAGGAGCTCTGGCCCCTAGCTGAGAGCAGAGCAGCCTTGTGCACGTCCTGCAGCTCTTCGCTGAGGAGCAGCCGCCCGGTCCCTGCTCTTCACCTGCCCCATGCCCTGAGGAATCCCGGTCTGGAGCTGGATGCCCAGCCTGCAGGACACGGCAGGAGCTCCACCGGTGAGGGGTGGTTTTCTGTGGCAGAAATCGCTGCAAGCACTGCTCCTGAGCCAGCCGCATTCCTCTCTTCCCCCAGAGCCCCGTGTGGTGCCGGCCACATCCAAACCACGACACAGTACCCTGTGCAGGCAAATGTCACAGCTGCTGCTTGCAGTGGTAGAGGGCCCATCACCACAGTGGTATCAGTTGACCTGATTCCCAGCGTTTTCCCTTACGATAGTTTCCAACAATGCCTCAAAACTAGAAATTAAATGCACCAAGGGCTTCCACCAAGGTCATGGAAAGCTGTCCCACCAAGCTCCCAACCGTGCTGCCTGGAGAAGGAGGCAGAGAGTAGGGATGTGTCCCAGAAAGGAGTACAGAATGGCAGGGGTTGGAAGGGACCTTTGGAGGTCACCTAGTCCAACCCCCCTGACAGAGTAGGGTCACCTAGAGGGCGTTGGACAGGAATGCATTGAGGTAGGTTTTGATTATCTTCAGAGATGGAGACTCCACAATCTCTTTGGGGAAAAAAAGAAAAAAAAACAACACAAAAAAGAGGTGCCCAGAAGCTCTCCCAAGCAGGTGGGTGGCTGAAACAACAAGTCAAGCTTTCCTTTGTGTCACAATTCCCAGTCACCATTCACAGCTACAGAAACCTCTCCTGGAACACCACAACTCAAGTACCACCCCAACAAGTATCACCCACCGGCACGCAGGTCCCAGGGTATTTGAACCATACATGCTTGAGCATGACACCCCCTGCCAGCCCAGGCTGCTCCAAGCCCCG
>VXBO01003066.1:216045-241147 GCA_013400135.1 Rhinoptilus africanus
TGCAGGACCCTGCACTTGGCCTGGTTGAACCACATGAGGTTCGCATGGGCCCACCTCTCCAGCCTGTCCAGGTCCCTCTGGATGGCATCCCTTCCCTCCAGCGCGTCAATCGTGCCACACAGCTTGGTGTCATCAGCAAACTTGCTGAGGTGCGCTCAGTCCAGCTGTCCCTGTCCCTGACTGTTAAGCAGCACGGGTCCCACCACTGAGGAACACCGCTCTGCTCTAGGCTGAGCACTGAGCATGGATTAACGGTGAGCCCAAACCGCCACAGGGATTTAAACCCCAGGTTTGTTGTTTGACTGTAAGTGGAAACGTACCCTTTTGCACCAGGCTGAAGCACAAATATTTGTATGAAGTC
Source organism: Rhinoptilus africanus (assembly GCA_013400135.1). Classification (NCBI taxonomy): domain Eukaryota; kingdom Metazoa; phylum Chordata; class Aves; order Charadriiformes; family Glareolidae; genus Rhinoptilus; species Rhinoptilus africanus. The sequence continues at coordinate 216,407 of VXBO01003066.1, forward strand.
TAGGATGCGGGATTGACCGGCTCAGGGCCAGCTGGTGCCACGTGTTGCCGTGGCAAGCAGAGCTGGAGCCATGCTAGCTGGCCAGGCCTGATCGCACAAGGATGCGCACGGTGGTGCAGCCGGGCAGCTTCTACACTGTCAGGGACTGAGGTTCCTGGACACTGCAGCTTAAGTAAAATAGAGGTAGAAGACACATTGGAGAGTCTCTAGGAAACACCTATCTGGGCAATTTTGTGGTGGTGTTTCTTTCCAGATGACTTTCCCATCCCTCCTGCTTTACTAAGATAATTCAAGGTCAAGTCTCAATGAAGTCAACTGGAGAATTGCCCCTGGCACCGGTGGGACTAGAGATTTGGCCTGGGAGCAGGCTGGTGGTGATCCACCGCTGCAGGGAGTGCCTCTTCCAGCAAGAGCACACGCAGCAGGTCCCTCGTCCCTCGCCATGGCTTGGGTCTTGTTTTCTGGTCTAGGAGGAGCCAAGGGAGGACACTCGCTCCCTCCATTGGCAGTTTTCTCCCGTTTCCATGTGTTGCTGGTAGAGGACAAGCCAAGCACTTTTTGATTTGTCACCAATTGCGGGTGACTTCACGAAGATGAGCTCTGTTGCGCCGTCATGCTCTGGCTGGAAGCGACTTTGATCTGGGTGTTTAATGAAGACGTTAATTGATAGCACGTGGGGAGGAATTTGAGCTGCTCTGAGCTGTCTCTGAGCCCCTCAGATCCCAGAGCCATCATCCCCTTCAAAACAGAACAGAAGAAGAGTTATTACAAAACAAATCATGTTTGTATAGGCGCTTGAAAAAAAAGCCCTCTCCAGCTCTGTTAAGCTCATATTACTGGCAGGGCTGAGCTAGAGAGACCATGTGCACCATCGAGCGCCTTCAGCAAATTAAACCAGCGTCAACGAGAGGAGAAACAAGGCCCTGCTGTCCAGATCCTGTCCAGACTGAAGCAAGACGCGAGGTGACGCGGGGTGGCCGGGGGTCCTGCTCTGCCTGGCGAGGTGCTGGCGGCGCAGGCCCACTCCTGGAAGCACCCGTCCCCAGCGGAAGGGAGACTTCTGCCCGCCGGGAGCCCACGCCTTCCGGCCGAGCATCCCCCAGCCCCGGCGCTTCTGGGAGCTGGAGGCTTTTCAGCGCTCGGCTCCACACATTCTGGCAGCCATGGCTTGCTGCAGGCTCTGTCCTCTGCCCAGACGTGCGCTAACTGCAGGCAGCGCCAGGCCCGGCGTAGCTGGAGCTCGCATCCTTCCGGACATGCATGTTTCTCCTAGCTGATGGTGCACGTCCAGCTCTGGCCACTGCTGGCGAGGTCCTCTTCCCCGTGGGGCTGTGGGTTACCTGCTGGCAGCCAGCTGTCATCTTGCTGCGCTTCTCTGTGACTTCGTATATAAGATGCTCCCATTCCTTGCCTGGTCCAGGTTACCTGCACCCCAGCTAGCCACCCAGCGTACTGCCGGGACACTTGGGAGGACACAATTTTTTGAGAACTCTCCCCCTCTGTCAGATTGGATTGGAATTGGCTGGTGGACCAAGAAGTTATTAGGAACAGACACCCCCAGACAATGTGATTGCACAAGCTTCATTTCCTTAGAAAACCAGGCCAACAGAGCAGGAGTCTGTCAGTAAACATGTTGATTCCAGGGTCTTTTCTGTGCTGCTCGCAGGAAGGAGCACACAGCGCTGGCGCCCGGCCCGCACCACCAAATGCTGCCTTTCGCGCAGGGATGTCTGGACGCAGCTCATCTGTCGGAGGATCGGCAGCGTTTGAGCGGAGGATTGCATTGCCCATGGCTCTTGGCAACCGCCAACAGCCCAAAGTTCTCCCACGGCAGGCAGGGTGGACGACATGGGGTGAGATCCCACCATGCAGAGCGGGTCCCAGTGGACTTGAACTCAGCCCTGCCTGGAGACGCGTTGAACTCCACCACTGCCCGGAGGGAGGCTGAGAGCAGGACACCATGGTGCTCGTATGCAGACCTGTCCATCCTCTGCGCTCAGAAGGGTGCAGGAGGAGGAGGTCTCCCTGTGGTATGTGGTCCTTGCAGCCCAGGCTCTTGAATTTCCAGCTTGCCTTCCAGCTGGGACTCAGATGGGAATCTTAGGGCATTTTCTCTCTTTCCTTCACTTATTCCTGTGCTTCCCAGCCCCTGGAGTTACAGCCTCCCCGCAGTCAGGCTGCAGGAAGATCTCTTGCAACACTGGAATGCTCTGCAGTCATTACCTCCCTCCCTAGAAATTTTTGGGGTCAGAGGACATAAGTCTTAGTAATCATCCAATAACGTCAACGGAGCTCCGCTGATTTACACCAGCTGAGGATCAAACCCCTCCCTTTCCTCTCCCGTATTTAAGATATTTTCCAGACTTCAGACGTATACAGAGGAGGAAGTCAATGGCTCCTGGGCTGTTGAAGAGGTTCCAGCTTTGGTCCTGGCCTGGAGTAACATGAGTATGGTGGCTACCCTGTCTCTGTTTCTACGTGGAAGAGCTGCGCCCCCGCGGTTTGCTGGCCGTCAAGCTGGCAGACTGACTGGGACAGGCATTAACGAGCCCACACACATGCTGAAGGTCTCTTCAGTCTGAGATGTGGCTCCGTCACCATTTCTCTTGTGGCCAGCAGCAGCGCTCTCCCGCGTATGCCATTGCTGCTTATAGCTTGCTATGGACCCCACTACCTCGGTTTTTCATTTCTTCAGCCAAAACAAAACCCCACCCACTGAAGCTTTGCATGGTCCTTCTCACGTCTCAGGGCTCACCGTGTCCTTTCTCAAGCCTTTGCCAAGCAGGACACCTCTGCCACGGAGCCAGCAGAGCAGGACCAGCACTGCTGAGCTTGGGATGCACCCACTGGAGACCAGAAAACCCAGCCCCCTAGACCACGGACTTGTTTGTCTGCAAGAAAAAAGACACCCACAAGCACTGAGGCAAGCTCGGTTTCGATGTGTAACAGTGAAAGTTTATTCTGAGCCCAGTGTTTTGGTCTGGGCAGCTGGGCCAGTCTTGAGGGGAAACACAGTTAATATTGCCGATAGCTGGATCCAATTTATAAGGCGCTCAGCAGAGACAATCATCAGGGAAGGAGACAAATAATCTTCAGGCAATTAAATTTAATTGTTCCATCTGAAGATTATTTATCTCCTTGCCTGATGAATGTCTCCTCGAAGAGCCTAATAAATTGGATCCAGCTATCACTGATAGTGGCTGCTTTCCCCTGGCAGCGGGGAAGGGTGTGGAGAGCAGAGCAGCGCTCAGCTCTGTGTGTTGCTTAAGATCTGTCACCTCGAAACATCTTTTTCGCAGACTTGAAAGTGTCCACAGGCTTTATCAATACACTGCTCTTATACAGAGAGCTTGGCAGTCCCGGGCTAGATCGTGCAAAAGCTCCCGGACCAAGGTGCTGGGTGGAACGAGATCCCACGTATTAAGTTATAATGTCAGGCACCAGTGAAGACTTGGAAATACCTCCATCTGTCTGTCTGTCTGTCTCCACTTCATTAGCTTTCGGTCTGGCTGTTTGTGCAAAGGGCCGAGGAGGAGGAAGCCCCGCGGGCTGGCGTTGGCCGAGAGCTGAGCTGCCACAGCACGGGAGTCTGCAGAAGGGTTTCCCGTGGGATTATGGAGCACAGCACCGCTCCTGGGAACTGCCCCAGGGCTCTCCATCCCTGCCAGGGAACATACTGAGCCCTGAGCGGCTCAGTTCAGAGCTGGGGCAAGACTTGTCCTTTTTAGCACACTTCTCCCATTGCAAATATTGGACTTCTTGTTGCAGTTGGTGCTTTTTCATGCATTTGTTTGTTTGTAGCCTGGGTGGAAATGGGTCTGCACTGGTTGGGGGGCACAATACGTACTTCCAACAGGCCAAGTAAGGTTGGCCCAGGTGAGTTAAAGTGGCGAAAGTCTTGGAAAGCAGGGCAGTCTGGAGATTATCCCAGGAAGGGGGAAGAGGCATCAGTGAAGAGTGCGTAGAGCCCTTCTCCCAAGAGAAAAAGAGTAACAGTGGATTAGGTTATGCTCCTGATGGTCTGATTTCCACGAGTCAGGATGCGTAATCCTCCTTTGAGTTCATTTAACCACACGGAGAGTGCATTGCAGCCATGCTGATGTTCCCAGAGCTCCTGACGGACAGGTCACTTGGCCTGTGAACAGCCCGTGCTCTGCCCGTCCCCAGCCTGTTATCAGAGCTGGCTGCAGGCTCGGGACAGTGGTAAAAGCCTTGGGAGTCTGTGGGTGTTCTAAGGAACTGTGTGGCTTTCTAAAATCGGGTCTCTATTCACCATCCAACCGTTGAATAGTTCAGTAGTATTTAATTAGCATACAATAACTGTCCCATTGAATTTGATGGAATACATCATTTTGGAATGCTATTTACAGTGCTAGTTTTCTTACAGAGATCCATGTGTCAGAGCTTTATCCATTATTATAGTCTTTAAAATAGGCAGATGTGCCTTTCATGGCCAACTGCATGTTTTATTAATGGGCTAGAATTATCAGATGTATTGTAAATCATGGGACGTAGCCACCAGTCTGGTGTTTCTCTCCTCCAAAGCCCCAAGGCAAGTGAGTTTAATTGCCTGAGGGGCTTGTAATGAACTGTGGGGCACACGCTTACTTCCCTGCTGTAAGAGCAGGTTCTCACAGCCATTGGTAGTCCTCTCTGCCCTGCCATCCCTGCCTGTCCTCCTGACCATTGCCTGCTTCCCTTTGCCTGCTCTGGAAGGCAAACGAACCTCCAGTTGGCACATGCAATCCTTCACGTTTGTTATAGATAACACAATTAACATGGGCTACTCTGCTCCCTTGACTATCTCTTTTCCCTCCCATGGTTCATCTATCACCTGCCCCTCTCCCCTCCTCTCTCTGCCATCCTAAGTCAAGTGCAGGACCAGGAGACTTGGGACCTCTCCAGCGGACCCGCGTTCCCCGGGTCCCTTCTTCAAGCTCTCACACTTTCCACACATTGGATACTACTGGGTCCTGTCTTGCTGGAGCCAACAGAGCAGTGTCTTGTTTCATTTGAATATTCGCTAACAACTTAAACGAGCTCTTTTGGTGGGATTGAAAATACTGCATGGGCAATCACACCATTTGGAAATAACCAGGAAAGGCAGGGGAGGGACATGCCAAAAGCAAAAGCTGACATCAGGCTGAAGGTTCTGTTGAAAAGCATTTGGCAAAGCCTTGCTGCCCGCAGTCAGAGACTGCCCAGTGAGCTCCAGGCGCATGCAGGGCTAGCAAGGGCCCATCCAGGACTGCTGGCCTCGGTGTGAGTCCCAGGACTGGGCCTAGGGACATCCCAGACAGGGGCTTACTTCAGCATCGCTATTTTCCTGATACAACCTTTTTGGCAGGAGCAGCCTCCTCCCCTCCCAGACTCTCACTCCGGCACAGGAGCTCCCTCAGGATGCTCCCAGCAGCAGTTCCCAGCAAGGGGCTCTGCTGCTCCGCATCAGGCAGCGTGCTCCCTGCGGAAGCACCAGCGGGGTGCCCAGACCCTCTCCTGCAGACAAGCCTGGCAGGTTTTACAACTTGGCTGACAACAGAAATATCCCGTTGCTGCTAACAGGGAGCGTAGCCAGTGACCGGGATCACTAAAGAGGGGTTAGAGCATTTTTAGAGGGTGTCATAGTGAGCACAGGGTATCCGCAGCACCACTCAACCAGCACTTGGGATGATGCCATCTGCAATGGCATCTCGTCTGGATGGAGAATGAGTCTGCAGTCTCTGAGGGCTGCTCCTGAAAGAGGCTCGGAGACCCCCTGTCTGCAAAGGGAGATGTTCTCCATGGTTGGCTTCGTAGAGGTGTGAAGGACCAGCTTTTGGCCCAGGCAGTGGCATACTCCTGGCTGATGCTCAAGTGCCGCTCCCCAGCAACATCATTGTGCAGGAAAAGGGATGAGGGAAGGCTAGGAGGAGACCATTATGGTAGGAAAGCACTCAAAGGGCTGGACTAGCAGGAGCAACCCATGGGCAAAGGGAGCCACAGTGGATTGCAGACGAGGAAGACAGCAAAGAGGAGGGAGCGCAGGGTTGTGCATGACCATCTCCGCTCTGTGCATCTGTGATGATAACACTGGACGTGAGCGCAATACTAAAATCCTAGATCTGTGCGTAATACTCCACTGGGGACAGATGTCCTCTCTTGTTTTGCACACTGTAAATGCAATATTGGTCCCAAACCCAAATGATTCGCCCCATCCAGCACCGTCCCTGCTCCCATCAGCTGCAAATGGCACAGATGGCTGGAAAAAAAGAATAGCTATTTTTAAAAAACAAAAAAAATCCAACCCTGTTATTTCTGCATTTTTTCTGTGTGAGGACACTTCCTTCCTTCCAGGAGAAATCAATCCAGTACCAAAGTGTTAACCGCTTCCCAGCCATCTCTTCCATACAAGGTGGAGTTGCGCTGGCCCCTGACAAACGTCTCACCTCACTGTGCTCCCAAGCTGCTTGACCTGGCCCTGTGGCTCATGAGTCACCCCTTGCTCCCCAGGGAGAGGGACGGAGGTGGCTGGTGGCACAGGCGAAGTCATGGCGAGCCTTCCGGAGGGCCGTGCAGGTTGCAGGAGACGCAGGACAGAGAAGGCTCCAGTCACGCAGCAGAGCAGGAGAGGCTGAAGGAGCTCAACCCAGCTGTCTGCGCAGTTGGCTTCCTGGTGGATCGGGAGCAGGATGAGTCCTTGGCAGGGACAGCCCCCACTAGCAGCTCGGAGGGGCTGGGCGGGCTCACCAGCAGCCTGCGTCCTTGTGGGACCGCAGCGCCTGGCAGGACATACCTCCTCGCAGTGCCAGGGACCAGCTGAGCATTACCTGCTCCTGTATGGGGGCTCCTCATGTGTACTCCTCCCCCAGCTCAGCAGACCCTGCCAGAGGCTATGGGGTCTCTTGTTGGAGGTGTTTAGGAGCCCAAGAGGGGGAGTGGGGTGCGGAGATGGCTTGGATGCTTTGGAGAGACTCTCAGTGCTGGCTGGTGCAAGTCTGCTAGCAAGGTTTGTTTCTCACCGTGAATGAGATCCTGGTGGGATATGGAGTCCCTCTGGCCATGCCCCAGCCCTCCAATAAAAGTTGAATCCACCACCTGAAGAAAAGCCACCAACAAGAAGCTGCCTTCCCCTTGCCTTGGACAACAATCTTTCCCTGTAGCCAGCATGGAGGAAGACCAGCGGTCCAGACTTCTGCTGGATCTTGTGTAGGACCCAGCCCCAGGCAGGGAAAGAAACTGGAGCTGCCCAGACACTGTGCAGGAGGTAGGTGCAGACATGACACCAGGGGTAAGCAAGACCAAGAGGCAGGCCAGGGAACCTGGCCATTCCGGGGGAAGAGGGATGCAGAGGGATGTGTGGGCAACAGCCAGCAGCTCTGTGCTGAGAGGTCTCCTGCAGGAAGGAGCAGGGAGGCACTGGCCGAATGAGTGTCAAAACACAAACCAAAGCATCAAGTTCAAATGCATCAATTTAACGAGTAGCCATGAAAACCAAGTGCTCCCTCAGGCTTTGAGATGCGTTTTGTGATATTGGGGTGGAAGAGGGGATCTTCTTGAGATCTTAGAGCTGCAGGGAAGGGGAGAGATGCTCCCAGCCCTTGGGTCCCTTGGACTTCCATGGTGGGGATGGAGCCCCTTGGCAACAAAATGACAAGTGGTTTTCTTCCGCGGGACTCCGGAGGTGGTGCTGCTCGGTCATCATGAGCTGATTGCTCTCCAGTGAGGGAGCGGTTTGTGACACCCTGCCCGAGCGTTGCCTCCTCCTCTGTGCCCTGAGGCGCCTGGTGGCAAGATGCCACGTGTGAGAGCCGGGCTGGCCAAGCTTTGCAGGGAATGTGCTCCTGTTGAGTGTCCTACAGGCATCATTTCACAAGAAACTCCAGGAGAAGCTCCAAATCCAATGGATTTTGCTAGTGGAAGAGCAGTTGGCAAAGAGGTGCTGCCTGCAGAGCTCCTCAGGCCCCTGCCTGCAGGAGGCTGCACATAGGGACCCCATGGTGGCACAGACCTGGGTGGATGAACCCCCCCAGTCAAGGGCCCAGAGGGAGCCAAGGGATGCTGAACAGCGGAGGAACAAGGCAGGGGGGGTGGGAGTGGAGAGTGCTGCAGGACCCTCCAGCATGGCCAGCCTGCCTGGGCCATGTGCACCCCCACTGGAGACAGCCCTGTCCAAGGAGAGCTACCTTACTGCGATCTGCCATCCAAGGAGAGCTACCGTACTGGGATCCTCCATGCAAGGGGAGCTACCTTACTAGGATCCTCCATCCAAGGCGGGCTACCTTACCGGGATAGAAGAAGAGCTCCCTCGGGAGGACTCTGCTGTGTCCTTCCTCAGGGTCCAGCTGCCCTCAGGGCAGTGCCTTGGCCAAAGGGATGGTACCTCTTTCCCAGCTGCCCCCCTCCTGGGAGGGCACAGGAGATGGGAGAGGACGGGGACCTTGGGAGAGCAACATGGGTATGGGGACAGACAGGGATCAGGAAGGATCAAGCCAGGCTGAGGGGATGGGGAGGGCTGGGAGGAGCAGGGGCGGGGGAGCTGTGTGATTTGAGCTGGGACTTCGGGCCACGGGACGGAGCCGAGGGGGTCGGGAGCTGGACCAGCCGGAGGGCTGCGCGGGAGCTGGGGGGGGACAGACCGAGGTGCACTCGGGGGCTTTGTGTGCACAGCCCGCACAACAGCTGCCGGCAGTATGGTTGGCTCCAAAGCTGGTGTTGACAGTCCTTCACTTTTATGGGAACTAAATTTACCCAGACACACGCAAAATCAAAAAAAAAAAAAAAGGAAAGAAAAAGATGGGGGGGGTGGAATTAAAATAAATTGCAGCAGCGCCAGCATCTGCTCCTTTGTGGTGCAGTCTGGGTTACGGAGAGGGGAGGAGAAGTCCCCGAAAGGGAGTAGCACTGGTGTTTACTGCAGCCCCGAAACATCCCCCGTTTGCGAGCCGAGTGTGTTTTCACCGTGTTGCCTCAGGAATGCTTGACATCCAAGATGCCAAAGAAATGTACCCGCTGGGTGGAAAATGAAAGCCCAACCATTTTCCATGGGTTGGTCAGCGGGCGTGTTTGCTAGCGTATAGGGACAATAATGCGCTGAGTTTTTAAGTGAGAGGAGATGAGGAGATCTGCTGGGAGCAAAGAGGCTCCGACAGGAGACGGACATGATGGTTGAAGCTTTTCCCTCCTTCCTTTTAAGATGTCCTAGAACTTTTGTGTAAAAGTTTGGTTAATTTTTTATTTCTTTTCTCTTCCCTCCCATCCCCCCAAGCCAGAGGTATGTGCTGTGGGGATGGTGTTTTCCTTTGGTTGGTTTCTTGTATTTGGATGCCTTGTCTCCTCTAAATGCAAGGCAGCAGACCTGAAGCATGGGCACAAGGCGGGACTGTCCCTTCAGTCGGCTGCAAAGATTTCTAGGTCGAGCTTCCAAGATGGTTCTTTTAAAGGCGGAGATGCTCTGGAAGATGCTCTAAAGTTTAAGAATATGCTGCGCCTGAGGCTGTGTGGGCACATCTGCCAACACTGTGAGTTCTATGAGCTAGAGCCACGCACACCGGGCGTTGCACACTCGTGTCCCAGGCACCGCTGCGCAGGCAAACCCTGCCGGCTGTGCGTGCAGGCTGCAGGCATCGGCAAACCTGCACTCCCAAGGCATGCACCGCCTCTTTGTCCAGGGTGGCTTGGAAGAGCAGGGATGCTGGCAGGTCATGGAGGGTCTGGTGACTGTTCGGGCATGGAGGCAACCAGGAGAAGGTCTTGGCACAAGCATCCCTCCTCCTTGGCACGGGAGCCCACTGTAGCATTGTGTTGCCTCTCTGCAACAACACAGGCCAGGCCCACACTTCCATTCAGAATATGAAAAAAAACATCCTTATTTTTAAATATCACCACCACTTTCATGGACATTTAACACTGTAAACAAACTTTGCAGCCACGGTTTACAGAGAGCCTACTTGTCAGCAGGGTTTGTCTGCCGGCCTCCCCCCGGCAGCTGCAGAAGCATGCTGTTCCCCGAGCTGTTTGATTAAACTGGTGCCCAGACAGAGGAGAGGAGGAAAAGGTTTTGATGGTTTCATGTGCAGCGAGAGCGGAAGAAAACCAGCGCGAGTGGGCATGGTTTTCAGAAGTTCAGGAGATCTCTATTTTTAGCTGCCTGTCATCTGATTTTTCCAGATGACAAGTGCCCCGCTCTTTCTAAAAATTGAATTCTTCTCGGGTGTTTTTGGTTTGATCCCTAATTTATTAATTAAAAGGATGATGCTGAAAACAATTAGTCACTTTTTAAAAATTGTAGCCAACTGTTTCTTTTGCTTCGCTCAGCTGCAATGTGTCTGGGGCCAGCAGTTATGCTCTGGGCGGAGGTGGGAAACCAGGGTGGCTGGCACTGATTTGGCATTTAGTGGGTGTGTAAAATGAGTGAAAATTATACCAGTCTGGGAGTTATTCTCCGAGGAGTAAGCGCAGCCTCCGAGATGAACTCTGAAGTCAATGGAAATGTTCCCAGTCCCACCGGGGCCAGACTGGGCTGGGGATGCGGTTTGCGGTGCTGCAGCCTGTGCCGAAGCGTGTGCATGCCTAATGTGCGAGGATGGGAGCTCTTCCAGTCTGACGGTTACAGGTCCTGCTCCGTTACTGGTCCTGGTCTGCACACTGAGCTTGCCCTCACCAGTGGCTGCTCAGCGCTCTTCTGCCCAGCTCTCCTGCCCGACACAGCTCGTCTCACTTGCTTGTGGCGCTGAGAGGTTTGGCCTGGGCTGTCCCGTGGGGCTTGTATGCATTCTACCTCTTGCAGTAGCTGGCTGGAAGGAGCCTGGTGACTCCAGTAATGCCACCAGTTGGCTGAAGCTAGAACAAAACGGATGTGGTACAGAATGATGGGTGCCTCATGCTCCTTCTTTTGTCGATGGGAACCATTGCTGGGCACAGCAAAGGAGAAAATCTGGTGGCAAATCCAGTCTCTGGTACATATAGTCTGTAGCATTTAAATAAACCCGCATCTTTTCTACTTTACAAGGAGCTGAAGGCCGGTCGCATGCCGGGCTTGGTTACGGCAGCGGTGTTGCCAGCACGTGTGCTGGTGCTTCCCCATCAAAGCCCCAGCTCCTGGAGTCACGCGATGCGGCAAGGGTTTCCATTTTCGCTGGGTAATCTCCCAGGCCTCCCAGTTGTGGTGAAAAACCCATCATGAGAGAAATGCAAAGAACCCAAATGTGTTTAATTACCTCCTGTAATCGGAGCTCTGGTTCTGGGTGGCCGAGCGAATCCCTTTCACCGCCGGCTGCAAACCCGGAGCGACTCCTCGGCCCCAGTAGGGCGGGTGTCGTTAACACTGGGGTCCATCAGCATCTCTCTGGCCACAATAAGGCCAGGTTTTTGCAGCTCTGGGAAGGCTGGGAAGGCTGGGATGGCTGGGATGGCTGCTACACCGCCTGAGCTAGAGGACAGCTCATGTGCAGACTGGGCTGTGGCAGGCGTAGGAAACCAAAGGCTCCATACCTTTTGCATCCCGTGAAAGCAGCGGATGCTCATGGGCTCCAGCCCTCCCATCCAGCCACTGCAGGCACCCACCCAGCCCTGGGTGCTGTGCCACCCCGGCCCCATTCACACCCACCCGCCGCCCGTGGGCTGGGCTGTGCGGGCGGCCCTGAGGCAGCAGGCACGCTCCTTCGCAGGACTTCAAAGCGGGCTCCTTTGTGTGCGTGTGTGTTTGTTCCACTCCCCTCGGTCCGACTGCTCTGATCGATGTGACATCACCTAGAGACAACGCAGGGGGACCAGACCCCACCATTGTCCCCAGGCTGGGAGGCGATGTCCGTCTCCTAGGAGGTGGGAGCGGGGGCTCGCAGGCATGCTTTCATCTCCCTGACCTGCCCCGCTGGCGAGAGGGCTCTTCCCAAGGCACCGGCCTGGGGAGAGGCGTCCCCACTGCACAGCAGAAGGGACACGAGTGAGAGACAGACACGCTCACAATGTTTAAAGACATCATTAAACGCCCCCACCCTGGAAGCCTGCACTTGCCAGCTACACCCATCTGTTGCTTTTCTTTAAAGAGAGCCTGCTCCTTTCGGGGGGGGGTGTGGGGGGTGTGTATGTGTGTGTGCTTGGCCCCTCCTCAGCACCCTCCGTCTCTGCATCCATGCTTGCTGCTTGCTGGGAGATGCTGGGTCAGGGCTGGGAGCCATCCCAGGCACATGGGGACAGGGATGTGGGAGCCTCCAAGTTATCCAAGAGCGATGGGGAGGAGATGTCAGTCCTGCTAGGATCCCACAGAAAGGAGAACAGCATCTGCCTAGACTGGGAGAGAGAAAGCATCCCAAGACTGGATGGCGGAGGAGGAAGACGCTGCCTGGGCGGGATGGAGGAAGGCTGAGGAACCTGCTCCTTTCTGCAAGGGCCAAAATGTTGTAGCTAGTCTTTTTTTTAGGTTTATAGGGACAGGGAACCTGTGGCCCACCTTAGGCAGTGGCCAGAGACCACTAGACTTTCCTGTGCTGTAGCAGAAAGGGGAAATATCCCAAATTAGTTGATGGGGTGAGTTCCCCTCACCATCCACCTTTAGGAATGTGGGTGGAGGTGTGGGACTGGGGAGAGAAGAGGACTTTCTCAGAAGCTGGCTGGAAGGGAGGAGCAAGCAATTCCTGCCCCACAGGCAGAAGGAGAGGATATGGATGTGGTGAATCCACCTTGGCCACAGACAAGGGTGGGCTGCAGGCCACCGCAGCAGAGGCAAGGTTGCATTTCGATGCCTAGTCCTTGTCCTGGCTGCCCACCAGAGACAGCTCTCTGGGAGGAGCATCCACTGCCCAGCTGGCTGGGACAGCCAGTCTGCCCATCCTCTCCCAGTCCAAAGGAGAGACGCCATACCCTGTGCAGTGCTCGGCTACGCCCAGGGGCACTGGGGCAGGGTCCATCCTCCTCCAGACGGCAGGGCACCCAGAGCAACCAGCCTCGGTTTTTGGGTGACATGGGTGAGGAGGTGCTGGAGCTGGGCTCCCTGGTCTCCCCGCAGGTTCCCACCGGTCCAGGGGCAGGGTCCTTATCGGTGCAGGCTCCCTGCGAAGGTCAAACACGGCTGAACAGAAGCAGGCAGGCTCTGTCCGCCAGCAGCAGCCAAGCAGGCAGGAACTCCGCTCTGCTGTCACAGCCCTTTGCCTCTTTTTTTGTGCTCCAGCTCCAGAGTCACCACCCCAGCAAGAGGGACAACACTGGCAGGGAAAGCAGGGGTCCCTCTCCATCCTAGACCTCAGGGCTCTGCACAGCACATCCCCTGCCCTACAGCAAGAGACACCCCTGTGCCCACCCTGTCGGATACAGCTTTGGAAGGTGTCTCAGGGAGGACACTGGTCACCTCGTCTGGAGCCAGGCACAAGTGACTCATGCTCTCTGCCTCCGGGCGGTGACGGGTGGTGACAGGGCAGACTGGCAGAGCCAAACACCCCCCTTGCGCCCACCGAGGCCCTGCTAGATTTGGGGCTGCGCTGCAGAGGGGAGCATCCCCTGGAAGGTGTCATCCACACACAGAGGGGTCAGAGGGCTTGGCCCCAGCAGTGTCAGCAGGACAATGTCCCCATCCACCCAGAGCGAGGAACGGGACAGGCGGGTTGGGGTCAGGTCTGGTGGAAGTGCCCTGTCAATACGATGGGTGCACGAGAGGGGGCAGATGGAAAGGTGGGTGGAGAGGAAAGGAGAGTGGTTTGAAATCTCAAATGCAAAGGGATTCCTGTTCCTGTCATGGTTATCTGGGACCATCCTTAAAGAGCTGCTGTCACTGCTGGTTCCCTTCCCCGTTTCCCCACCAAAAACACCGCTGACTTCCCACAGCATCCTATCTGTGGGCAGGAAGATGAGGTCTGGCCTTCGACAGTCTGTAAGTTAAAGATCCCCTTGCTACTAGCCATAAACACGTGATGATCTCAACATACTGATGGGCTTAATGATAATGATTGAGGCCATCTCCTGTGAGCATATGGGCCTGAGCTGAGGAGACCACTTCACTCTTCCATCCCCTGGTCTCCCTCAGAAACTCCTGCTGAGGACCGGCAGCTGCTGAAAGCCGATGAGTGCAAGGCATGGCAGGACTCTTCATGCCCACACCAGAAATCGGAAGCTCTTCAACATCAGCTGTAAGTTTTTTCCGTGTCATCCCAATGGGAGATCCAGCAAGCCTTGCCGTGTGGGCAGTCTTCCCAGGAGGGCCTGGAGCAGTGTAGCTCCAGAGCTGTGCAGGGAGAAGCACCAGGGGCAGGAGAGGCAAGATCTGGCCAAGTGCCCCTCTACTCCCCTGTGTCCCACAGTCTTACAGCCAGTGTGTGTCAGTGCTGAGCTCTGCCTGAGCTGTGATGGTGGAAACAGTGGTGACAGGGCTCTTCTACACAGACGCAAGTCCAGAGACCCCGGAGATGCTGGGGGGGCTGGAGCCCCTCTGCTGTGGGGACAGGCTGAGAGAGCTGGGGGGGTTCAGCCTGGAGAAGAGAAGGCTCCGGAGAGACCTTCCAGCCCCTTCCAGTCCCTAAAGGGGCTCCAGGAAAGCTGGGGAGGGACTCTGGATCAGGGAGGGGAGCCGTGGGATAAGGGGTGATGGTTTTAAACTGAAAAAGGGGAGTTTAAAATGAGATATTAGGAAGAAATTCTTTGCTGTGAGGGGGGTGAGCCCCTGGCCCAGGTTGCCCAGAGAAGCTGTGGCTGCCCCATCCCTGGAGGGGTTCAAGGCCAGGCTGGACGGGGCTTGGAGCGACCTGGGCTGGTGGGAGGTGTCCCTGCCCAGGGCAGGGGGGTTGGAACTACATGATCTTTAAGGTCCCTTCCAACTCTAACCGTTTGGTGACTCTATGATTCTATCTGCATCTTGCACAACACTGGGGAAGGCCTCAGGGTCTGCCATTCACCACCTCTTGGAGGCACAGGGCAACCCTGCCTGGACGGAGGAAAAACATCAGGAAGATGAACTGCTCAGGGCCTGGGCTTGCATTACTCTTCAGCTCTGCAAATGGTGCCCAGAACTGGTGTCACTGGGAGGTTCTAGGAGGGAAAGAGTCTCTTCCGTGATCCAAGGCAGGCAGGTCTGGAGAGATAGAAGGAGGTCTCCAACCATGACAGTGTGTGCAGCTCAGCTACGGGACGGAGACAATGTGCAGGGAGGGGTTTTATCTAGATATGAACTTGGCAATCCAACACTGGCATGTCACACTGCCTGGGACATACCTGCCTGGCAGATGAGCACAAAAATGCCTTTCGCTTGCCTCTTCTGCCTCCATGGTAGAGTGGTGCTGTAAGACAAGGAGTAGGGCAGGGTGGCAGGACCTAAATTGCTCCTCTGGCCAGTCTCTCCCCCGCAGTACATGCAGCCCTGGCAAGCCCAGGCTGCACCATGGATAGTGGGACACAGTTTGGGGCCTCTCTGATCTTCCTTATTGCACCCCCAGTCAGCCTTCCTGGACCACCATGATGCACTCCCACTTCACACCCACATGGCGAGCTGGGGCTGTCCCCACACCCGCCAGCTTGTGGAGGGGTGGCCAGACCCCCAGTTGAGCTTGCACCTCACCGAGGCATTTTGCACCTTGTTCTCACCCAGCCACCCCCTGAGGAACAGTCGGGACCCATCCACACTGGAGAGAAGAGAGCTCTTGGGATAGAGTTGTCTCGGCCAGTCCTGCATTTACAGACCAAGACAAAGTCAATCTATGTTATTTGCTGTTGGGATTAACTGGTAGGGGAAGCTCTTCTTGGAAAGGACTGGACTTAATTATCAGCACATCGTTAGCTAGCAAGCTATCTCCTAAACTGGGAAGCTCTAAGCTTGATGCCATCAGTCACTTCTAACGAGGTGGGCTGTAGTTTACCCGGCAGATTTGCAGTTTCTGATGAGCAATGCAATTCTCCATGGCGTGAAGGAATTGAGCAATTGCTGCTATGTAATGTCATCTGCGTCTGGCAAGAAAAAGAGAGCCAGTGCCTGAACGTGGTGGTGGAGAGGCTGCTGCACATGCAGAGTGGAGAAGTTGCTGATATGGCCATAATGTGCATGATATATAGCCAGAGCACGCTTAGAGGAACGTCTCACAGCCAGCCTAGCACTCAAAAGAGTGGGATGTGTAGACATTGTTTTATGTCGGTGGCCTCAATTTGCACGCTGCACACTTCAGCTGGGGCAGCACAGACCAGCAGTGAGCTCGTGTGTGCTCATCTTTTGAAGGCATGGCAGGAGGGTCTCAGAAGCTTTGAATCATTGCCATGGGGTCTGCTGCTGCCCTCCCGCCTGGTTCTACTCCATCCTGACATGCATGGGATGAGGTCTGCTCCCAGATACAAGTGCCTGGGACTGAGCCAAGCAGCTCCCATGCATGCTGGACAACCGAGCTCCACTGAGAACAGGGACTTTTCATGAGTCGCTTAGAGGAAGGAAGCACAGTGGTACAAAATGTTATATGTCCATCCCAGAAGGAAACAAAGCTGTACAAATCTGTGCTTCGGTGATGTGAATGCAAGAGGAAGCCTGAGCGAGGTGGCTGAGGGTTGGACTCTGCTGGTAAAGGCACATGGGAAAACTGCCAGCCTGATCTCCCACAGGAACAGCAAGAAACAGGTTCTAAAGATCCAGTCTGGAACAGGGCAGACATGACCCTTCGCAGGCCTGGAGGAGCTTGGCTGAGCCAGCGTGAACAGGGCCAGTGTCTGTAGGTCACTGGAGTCCAGAGCAGCAGCAGGTGATGCAAAATGACACCATGGGACCACAGGCTCTTTCCGCCTGTCCAGCCGAGCCGGGGTAAGACCAGATCTCCCGTGATGTACCACCACACCTGGGCAACTGGCGTGGCCAGTTCATGTTGCAAAGATGCCAAAATAATGAGTGTCATACTTACGGGTTTGACTAGAACGATAGGTTCTGACACAGCTGCTGTGACAAAATTACAGTGAATGGATGATTTGTGGGGATTTTCTTTTCTTTTTTTCAAGCCAAGAGAACCTAAGAGAGACTCAGGCTCCCAGGGAGCACTTCAGCTTCTTGGGACCCTGACACCTTGGCTCCCCTAGCCAGCGGGGTTTCGCAGCATTCACTGCCACCGAGACATGTGCTGGGATCTGTCATTCCCTTCTTTCTGTGCAAGTGGGAGGACATTAGCAGGGCAGGGATTGGGAAAGGGCCTGTGTTTTTCTTGGCTTGAAGGAGGAACCCTCGTAGTGAGGGAAATGGAGGTAGTAAAAATGACTGCTTGGGTAGAGAGGGAGGCGCACGGGCCAAGGAGCTGATGTCAAGGCACTGGGGGCCGTGGGAGTCTTCCCCCGGCTTGGCTGGGCTTTGCTGGAGAAGATGGGCAGCTGGTGGCGGTGGCAGAGCCCAGGAGACCACGCTGGCAGCGTCCGAGCTGCTGCCCTTGGAGGTGATGATGTCTCCGGGTTGCGATTCCCAGCAGGATACAGAGCCCTGGCCCTGCCTGCTGCAGCGCGCTCCTCTCCTCCCCTCCTCTCCTCTCCATCTGGTCTCTCCTGAGCTTCTGTTTTGGCCCCTGTTGCCTTTCCCGGTCCCCCCCTGGCCCCGCGCCTGCCCTCCTGGGACCGGGGCTGCGGGGGCAGCGGCAGGCAGCAATGGGGGGGTTAACTGCGGCACTGCCCTAATGCAATCCAGTGCCTCTATCTAGAGCTCTGGTTTTACTGGCTGCCATTACCATCCTAAATTGTATCTGTGCTTCAGGAAAAAAAAATAATAAAAAAATAAATATCCCATGCTGTCTCTAGAACTGGCTTTAAAAAGGATTACACATCAATACCCAGCCACCCTGCTCACCCCCACCCTCCGCCACCATTGTTCTTTCTAAGGCGCTCCTCTCACTTTGATGATGATCACTGGCAGAGTTTCAAAACGATGTATTATAAAATCTTCAAAAAAAAAAAAAATCCAGTTGCCATAACGTAATGCAGATTTTTGTCACCGCTCCACGGCTTCTGCTTTCAATTTCCAGTGAGGGGGAGAGACTTGGTCACAGTCAGATGGAGACCAGCTCGCATCCCCACTCCCTGGGCCCCCAGGCAAAATCCCTGGAATTTGTTCCTTACTGTTTGAAGGCAAAGCCGAGGGAGGAGAGCACAGAGGGGAGAGAGCAGGGAGAAAAGGAGGTGCCAGTCCCCGGGCAGATGGGCACAAGCCCAAGCTGTGCCCCAGGTGGAAGTGGCTGTGCACCTCTGGAGCTCACCCTGGGCTCAGCACACCTGAGCAGGGATGGGAAAACTGGCGGAGTAGTGTTTCATGGAGAGGTTGAGGCTATCATCCTTCAGGGTTTTGAGCAGCAATGAGGGGTGTCAGCCTGGCTTTAGGCTTTTGATGTAGCTTGTCTGTCTGTCTGCCCTGACTCGAACACAGCATCCGACCAAGGGGCTGTGTTTGGCTCCCATTGAGCACCTGCCGCTGGGAGCAGCCGAGCATCATCCCAGACACAGCCCCCTGCTTGGGGACTGGGAGATCTCCAAAGGCTGTGGAGGCTGCTGGCAGGACAGGCTGGGGGAACCCAGTGGGACTGGACTTTGCAGTTAATGCTTCTGCCCTCGGACACCCTTGTCCTGAGCTGGGTACCAGGGCTCAGGCTGCCCCTGAGAGCCCCGTCGCTGCTGCGTCTGCTCAGGCACCCTGTGCATGGCCCCGCTGCGGGTGGGCGAGAAGCGCCAAAGCAACCTCTGCCAGGTAACGCTCCAGCTCTGGCAGCTGAATTGAACTGTTTGCCACATATCTCATGGGCCATCACAGCACCACTGTCACAAGCCAAGCAGTCTGCTGCTGGGGTCAATGCTCAGAGTGAGCCAGGTATCCAGTGTATGCCACCGCAGCATAGATTGCCCAGTTTACTCTCTGTCTGCCGTCTCAGAAAAAGGTTTTGCAGCTGCAGAGGTTTGGGATAGTGCTGGGATAGTATTCCTGGGCATAAAAAGACCTGGGGCACTTCCGAAAGAGCAGTGACACCAGGGTTATAACACTGCAGTCTCTCCCTCAGAGCTTGTAAGTCAGGTGGGCTTTCCCCAGGCTTGCAGCCCGAGTATGAGGTTGCCGCACGCTGTCACTGCTGTGGTGGGAGGGACGGTATGCAGCTCTCCAAGTGAGGCATGCCTCACATTTTTGGAGAAAAGGAGCTATTTTTGAATAGTTGAGAAGTTTCCAGGATTCATATCACAGTACTATGAGAGCAGGGCTCGCTCTGAACCAGGCAGCCAGGGTCAGCCCTTGTCACAGAGCAAAGGGACCTGGTGGTGTCCATGGCTTGGGTGCACCCTCTGCCATAGGCAGGGTGGATTTGGAGTCGGTCCATCAGGAGCTTCTTGGGCTACAAACGTTTCCTGGGCACAAAAAGCGATGTACAGCTTCTGCGACTTTTCTTTTCCTGGTGGCACCCTGCACCTGAAGGGACTGCGCCTGGTAAATGGGAAACCCTCTGAAGTTTAGGGGTGTCCTGAGGGACCCACACTCCTCCTGCCTCACTGCCTTCCCAAGTGGGAATTGCATCCAGTAACTGGAAAACTCAAGCAGACTGTGGAGAATGGGAGAACATTTTGACTTCACTCTTGGAGAACACCCATGAGTTTTTGCAGAGCTTTTTGTTTTGGAGGGCTTAACCCTCTTCCACTGAGAAATGGTGACCCAGCTTCTAGTGTGCAAATGAGGACACAAGTCACCTCCAAGCCAAACATCTTCATATATGGAAGCCTTCCATAGATTTTACTGGGGACAACGGCACCGCTGGGTCTCAGTGCTCGTGAACAGCTTCAGTGTAGGAGTACTTGGTCATCCCGTGATGAGCTATGAATAGTTGGTAGGCAGCTGAACACAGTTAAGAACACAAAATGACCCCTCCAGCCATTGCAGGTGTCAAGCCAGTCCTGACTGGAGTTGTGGTCCAGAAGTGTCCCTAACTGGTCCTCCATGGCTGCCACCTCTCGGCTGGTGTCTGAAATCTCCAAATGGCAGTTATCTGGAAGGTCAGTCTGCACTCTTGTTTCCTGGGTCTTTATCAAGGACCACAGGAAACCACCCAGCCTGGCCATAGCTGCTCTTCTTCCCCCCGACCCAGCGCTCCTCCATCCCTCCTGCGTGTCCTCCAGCTTGTCCTCTCCCCAGGGCTGAGCTTGTGGGTGGGAGCAAAAAGTCTGGCTGGGAGGTGACTTGGTGGAAAGCATCGGCTTCATGGTGCTAGCTCATAGAGCCGTCCCCGCTGTCTGATCCTAAAAGGGAGCATTTTTCGGAGAGTTATGAGCCTGTGCAAACAGGGCTTTATAAGGCAGCGTCACTAATATGGAGCGTAACCTTCCTACCCACAAACATCCTGATACCCTTTCTGGTGTGAGTTTGGCTTTGTAAGCCAAGCCAATCTGATCAGGAAAATCCTGGGGAGAAAACAAACAAGGAGCCTCGGGAGGAGGCTGGAAGTTGCTTTCCCGAGTTAGAACAGATGTTGTTCAGTAGACAATGATGCCACAGATGTGCCTTGGCCAGCTGATCCATAAGGACGCAGCAGCCTGGCCACAGGGCAGAGGGGGCTTTGTCCCCGCACTCCCGGCTGCCCGGGCCCTGCTTCAGCCCCTCTTCCCTCGGCAGCCACTGGGACAGTCTTCAGGAGCATCACAGAGACGGGGACCCCTCCATGTCACCCTCGGTCCCCGCTCCATTCCCCTCCCTGGGCCATAAGATGGCATTTCAGGGTCAGCTGCTTTTGTCCCGGTGCTGGTGCCAAAGGTTGTGGAAAACCCTTTTTCCTGACTCGGCAATGCCCTGCTCCTCCCAGCCCCGACGTCTGCGGCTCCACACAGGGGGGAGAGGCCAAAGCCCCAGGGAAAGGACTCCTTTTTAAAAAATTTTATTTCCCTTCCACTTCTCAGCACTGTCGCAGCCATGTCCGTCCCGTCCGTACCCCCTCCTCCCCCCNTGTTGTCTTGTGCAGCATTGAGAGCTAAGTAAGCATGAAAAATTGGAACAATAAAGAAGTAGTTCTGGGACAGCAAAGCCCCTTGTTTGACAAGGCTAATTCCACACCCCCCAGCCTCATTTTCTTTCAGCCACCTTCCCCCTCCTCGCTCCTCCTTTATTAAATGAACTGGCTTTTATTGGGGTGGAAGCTGGGTTTCCTTTTCCCCTCTCGCCTCCCCCTCTGTTCACATGTAATTTGGAGAGTTAATCTCCTCAGGCAGGAAATGTTGTTTCTTTCACTCTTTTTCTCCAGCCCTTTCCATTTGGCTCTTTTAATTGGGGCCCAGACCAAGGAAATGGCCACACCATGGAGCCCGAGCAGGAAGAGGGCTGTGTTGAGGGGCCCTGAGCATCTCTTCCCACTGCCCCAGCTCGCTGCTCTCCTGTGGCAGAGGTACCCTTCGGCCAGGGATGGGGGTGCCCAGCTCCCCTTGGCCAGCTGGACCCCCCAGCTGGCCTGGGGAAAACTGGGCTGGAGACGGTGGTTGGCATTTCTGCTTCTTTTTTTAATTCCTCTTCCTGCTTCAGGTCAAGTCACCTTGAATTTCAAGCTGTAATGTCACCCAGGGCCATCTCCCCCAGCTCCATGGCAGTATGAAGGCACTTGGCTGATAGTATTTTCTGTGGAATCTCTTTGAAAGACATGACGTCGTAAACCTCATGGAAGTTCTCCAGATTTTTCTTGATGCTTTTTTTTTTTCCTAAAAGAAATAATTCCATTTTAATGAAAAATAGAGAGCCGGGTTTCTCCCCCCACCCTCGATCTGTCTTGCCTCTTCAGGCTAAAGGAGATTTACAGCAGGCTCTCTTGCTGGCTGTGAGTATGTGGGGCACGTGGCCCAGTGTGGACATTATCTTGGGTGGTGCCGGTGAACACAGCCCGTAGTACTAGAAACCATGATTGATAGTACAATGAGACCCGATTGCTCAACGCCCCCTAGATGAGGGCTTCCTTTGGAAAAGACAAGTAAAATTGCAATCCATGCTTCACTTAAAGGCAAGGCAAGACCATGTTGAGCTTTGTTTTAACAGGGAATCCCAGGAAGCTACTGGAAACTTGTGGGAGAAACCCTTCCTAGAGCAAAGCTGGGCAGGAACAGGCCCTCGGAGCCTGCAGCAGCATCTGAAGATGCTGGCAAGTGTGATGGGAAGCATGAGGAGGCTTGGAATGCTTGTGATGGGAACAGATGACGGAGCCTGGTCTGCTGCTCAGAGCAGGGTCGTGCTCCACCATGCCCTTCTGATGGCAGGGTGCACTGGGGACAAGGCTCCAGGACACCCTTTGCACCTCCTGCACCAGCCCTTGGCTGCTTCCAGCTCCTCCAGAGACCCAGATAGAGGGAATGAAGCATGGCTGCTCCTGGGCACGGAGAGGCTGGTCAGCCGCCGCCGGGCTGGGAAGCTCTAGTGACTCCAGTCTTCTCCTAACCACAGTTTGGCCGGAACATTCCCAGCTCTCTGGCAGCCAAAAGCTTTTGGATCGCTCTTTGGCACCATTCATCAATCCCAACAGGGCAGTGATTCATGCCAGGAGGCTAATTATCCTTGAATTCACTCATCCCTCCATAGATAACCTCTGGAGTAGAGGATGGGCTGGGGTTGCACGTTTGTCACCTGCCATTGCCCATGGGATCTGATACCAGCACAGATGGCATCAGTGGGGACACAGAGGACCCTGTCTGTGCTCTCTGCCTTCAGGCACTACCCGTGTAGGAGAGGCTCAGTGGGCAGCATGCCATCCTGCTGCAGGAGAGGCATCGCCCTGCCGCAACACGCACCGTGCACGGGCTGATGGCCACGGGGTGCTCTGCTTGAAAACTTACTGAGAAAAATGGGCTGGTGACTGTGCCGTTCCCGGCAGAGGAGACTGGGCTCTAAGAAAAGACGCTGGATTTTAGGACTCAGTAACCAGATCCTTGGCATGAATTGATGCTGTCCTGGAGAGAGCAAAGCTTTGCTGGTCCATACTGGGTGAGTGCCCAGCATCTGGAGTGGGAGGCCAGGTGGCTGAGGACAGAGATACCTGGAACTGGGATATCCTCACTCGAATGTGAACCCAGATGTGTTTGGCAGGAGCTGGAGGGAGGCAAGAGAGATGCCACTGCAGGCAGAAGTAGTTGTTGCCCACAGGCTGTCTGCCATCTCCTCTCTCACCTATTTGGGGACACTCTTAGTCCTCAGTCTCCAGGAAGCTCAGCTCCCATGGAGCGCAGGAACCAAGGGGATGGACTTTTCTGGAAGACTTATTTAGGCGACATGGGCAATGCTGCTCCTCCCTGTGCCCTGTGCTCTGCATGGGGACTTGGGAGCAGTCTCCAGGCTTTGCCTGATGCTGGCTGCGGAGCGTGCGCAGGCTGTGCACGGGCCAGGGCTCACTCACCCAGCCCCAGGGCTGCAGAGGAGGCTGGCTCTGCAGAGACAGGTTGACCTGTGCATGTAGAAAGTCAAGGGCCATATCCTGCCTGCAGTGATACTCACGTAATGCCCAGGTTGCCCAGAGAAGCTGTGGCTGCCCCATCCCTGGAGGGGTTCAAGGCCAGGTTGGACGGGGCTTGGAGCGACCTGGGCTGGTGGGAGTTGTCCCTGCCCAGGGCAGGGGGAAGGTGGAGCGAAATGACCTTTAAGGTCCCTTCTAACTCTAACTATTCTATGATTCTAGGAAATTAAATCCCTGCAGCATCCCCTTGGGCTAGCCACAATGCCTGGCTCCGCTTCCAGTGCAGCCTCGTCCTCCAGAAGCCTCAGCCCTTCACCTCCACTCCCCCAAAGCTTGACCAGTAAGAGTGCTTGTGCCAGGCTCGGGTCCTGCTGTGGAAAGCAGGGAAAGGCAGCGTGTCCTGCTCGGGGCCTCCTGTGCTGGTCAGGGCAAGCAAGAGCCTCCCCAGGGCAAGGGCAGGGCTGGACTGGACTGGACTGGGCAGGCAGCCGTGGTCCCTCCGTGGTGTCGCAGCATTACTTGGAGCTGGACCCTGGGTTGTAGGATCCAGGCACAAGTGAGAAGCTGAGCTTTTCGGGCCTGTCCCCAGGTGCCTCCAGAGGCTGCTCATGGCTCAAAGCTCAAACTGGGAACAGGCAGCCATGGGCTCATGGGAATGGCACTGGGACAGGGACAGAGGGGCTGTCCAGGGGCTCGCAGGGATGACATGGTGCTGCTGCGCACTGTAAGGCCTTTTGATGTATAGGCACGTGTGGTAGGGGATGGATGGAAAACCTGCGGCAGAAGGTTCTGTTTGCAGAGCCTGGCTGAGATGGAGCCAGCCCCGGGAGGGGACAGTGCTGCCGAGCAGGAGCTGCAGCACGCGTGGCTGAGCATCACCGCCGTGGGCAACCCCAGGGCCTTGCCCCGGGGCGAGGGACAGGGGACGATGCGTGTCGCCCGCCCGGGAGGGCAGGGAGGAGAGGGTTAACCCGCTCCCCCGGGTCCTCGGCTCTTGCAGAAGATGATGCCCCGATCTCCAGCTCACCGCCTGCCGCCTTCCCCCTCCCTCCCGCTGCCCGTCGGAGCTCTGAATAGGGAATTAGCTTTGCCTGCGTTTAGACCTCTTAATTAGCTATTCTTTTTGCCGGGCTGGGGAAGAGGAGGGGCGAGAGGAGACCCTCCCGCACCCCCAGCTGAGCCCTGGCCCCGCTCCTGCAGCAGCACAAAGGAGCCCAGCGGGCAGAGCCATCGGAGGGCGCTGGGGACGCCAGGACCTGTCAAAGCTTGTTTCCCACCTTCCAGAGCCAACCTTTTCTGTCCCAGCCAGGAGACAGCCTGCCTTAATTGGGCTGAAAATCTAATCATTTGTACCTCCGGGCCTGGGAAGGGGGCAGGGGCGGGC
>VXBO01003066.1:241205-256299 GCA_013400135.1 Rhinoptilus africanus
AGGGGGGGCTCTAACGGGAAGGCAGGCGGGGATGGGGCAGGAGAGGGCTGAGCAGAGTCCCAGAAAGCGCATAGGCTTGCGGGGGAGCTGAGAGGACAGATTTTTTAATATGTATTTATTTTTTTAAGAAGTAAATTAAAAGTCGTTCCTTTGAAAAGAAAACAAAACAAGCAAACAAAAAAAAACCCCAAACACACAGAAAAAAGTGCCAACCCAACAAGCAAAAGTGAGCAACTGATACAAGTGAAGGGTGGAAGGGAAAGAGAGCAAAATGCGTGTTAGCCGCTTTCCCTGATCTCCATCTGCTCTGATAACTTGACCAAGGCTGCCCCTGTGGTCCTCACCCGTCCCACCAACAGCCAGAGCCTGAGATGCTCCTGTGCACCCCGGGCATCGCGTGTGCATGGCCCCGCTCCCGTCTCAGCATCTGCTTTCTTATTATGCCTTTGGCACTGCTCTCCTGCCCCTTGGATGCTGGAGACTCACCTCTCCCACCTCAAAAAAACACGCGCAAGCTGTGCCCAAAAGAGAAGAGCAGGGAAAACTAGACCCAGGAACAGCCGTGCAGCTTCTGCCATCGCTCACATTCATAGAGTCATAGAAAGGTTTAGGTTGGAAAGAACCTTAAAGCCCGTCCCGTTCCACCCCCTGGGCCAGGGGCTCACCCCCCTCACAGCAAAGAATTTCTGCCTCACATCTCATCTCAGTCTCCCCTCTGCCAGTTTGAAGCCATTACTGCTCATCCTATCACTACATGCCCTTAGAAAAAGTCTCCCCCATCTTTTTTGTAGGCCCTCTGCAGATACTGGAATGGGCTCCAAGGTCTCCCTGGAGCCTTCTCTTCTCCAGGCTGAACCCCCCCAGCTCTCTCAGCCTGTCCCCACAGCAGAGGGGCTCCAGCCCCCCCAGCATCTCCGGGGTCTCCTCTGGCCCCGCTCCAACAGCTCCGTCTCCTTCTGCTGTGGGTGCCCCAGCGCTGGGGGCAGCACTGCAGGGGGTTCTCACCCAGCGGAGCAGAGGGGCAGAATCCCCCGTCGCCCCCCTGCCCACGCTGGGGGGATGCAGCCCAGGCTGCAAGGGCCTTTCTACTCCCACTTTATTTCAGATAAAGGTTTTCCAGAGATCAGACTGCCCGTGATACTGGGGTAGGGTGGGGAGGTGCCAGCCAACATGCTAAGCTGTGCTCAGCTCGGTCCCTAGGGCTTTGCCACCCACCTGCAATGTGCAAGCCAGGTTTGCAGAGTGAAGACCAGCACCAGGTCTCTTGCATCGTGCCATTGCCGCTCCTCTGCTTACACCACTTGCACCCTCCCAGCTTTGGACACCTTTGCATGGCGGCTGGAGACCTCCCCGTACTCAGGCTGCCTGTGTGCAGGCAGCGTCGCAGGGGCAGCAGCGGAGGAGACGCCTGCCAGCAGTGCAGGCACATGCAGGCCACCCAATTGCTTGTGTCTTTTAGCACAGTTTCTTCGTTATTGGATATTTTCACCAATATTCGCATACCATGTTTCTCCAACTGCTCTCTGTTTAACTTGGGAACACTTCTTGTCTCCAAAATGGCGCACACAAACCAGGGTTCTGTGTGTGCATGGTCCCTCCCCTGGGTTTTGTATAAAGAAACAGTACTCTCCCCACGGTTCATCCATCAGCTCCTCCAAGCTTTGCACCTTACTCCTCAAGACAGTGTCTTATTCATTTGTCATCTTTTTTTACCGATGATCTATTAAAAAACCAAAATCAAACCCCAAAGTCAAAGTCTTTACCAGAATTTTATTCCACCTCCTTCCATAAGGGATCCAGACCTTTGCCCTTGTGCAAGGGAGGGCGAAGGAAACACGCCAGTGAGGTGGCTGCACGCCGTGTCTCTGCCCCATCCCATGCACCAGCCTGTCCACATGCACGGCACCGTGGCCAACCCAGCAGCAGGTTGGCAGCTGGGCAAACTGGTTTGAGCCATGAGCACCAGTCCCCTGCCATCACCAACAGCAAAGTCCAGTCCGCACCGCCCCTGCTGCCATGCTCCCTGCCCTAAACTGCCTCCTAAACTGGACCAACGGCACAATAACAAGTGCCAGACTGGAGGGTGCAACTAGACAAGCAGAAGCGATAAAGGCATTAGAATAGCCCTGGACTGTGGAGGGATGGATACACTGACAAGGCATTACTGTCTGACTCAGCATGGAGCTAAATTGTGGACTCCTTGCCAGGGGATGCTGTGGAGGCACACAGTAAAAGGGGTCAAGAGCTGAGACTGCAGACAGACTCCTGAAACTAAGCCCACCGTGGTCCAGTGGACATGAAAAACTTGCAGGGTGTAGGAAACAAGATAGAGCACCAGGGAAGAAGAGGGATGAGAGTATGGAGAAAGCCCTGGGGTGTACAGGGCCTGAGCTCCATGGGGATGGAGGTGGGCAACAGCGTGAGCCGGGGCACAGAGTGTGGTGTGAGGTGGCTGCCCGCCACTGTGACTGCAGCCCCGCCGTTAGCTCCATGGCACGGCTGGTCTGCTGCCAGTGGTCTCCGCCTGGGCACTGACAGAGCACCAGGCATCAGTTCCGCACCAGGAGCACCACAGAACGGCTGGTAAAACACCTACAGAGCCGGAGATTTTATTGCCGGGAGTTGGGAAGAGCAGATGCTCAGCAGTAGCACCCCTGGCTGGGCAGGCAGGGAGGGCAAGCCAGAGATGCGGCTCAGTGCCCATCTCATGCCAGGAGGTCCTCGGTGTGCAAGGAAAGGGCAAGCCCAAGGGCTTCATGGGCTTGTGAATGGGTCTGGGCACAGAGGGCCAGGAACTGCCAACCGCGCAGCAACAGCATCTCTGGGTGGTCATCTGCAACGAGGAGGGTTTTGAGCCCTGGTTTCAGAGGGTTGGTTTGGGAGAGGCTGCTCAGAGTGTGAGGTGATGCAGGAGAGCACACGGCTGGGAGGGACAGGGTGCTGGCGTCCCCAAAACTCTTCCTGATCTGCAGGGTGCCATCGTTTGCACAAGGCATCTGTGGATGCCCCTGCAGAGAGCAGCAGGGCAGGCTGCAGTGGGTCCCGGGTCAGCTGAGGTAGCTCTATCCCAGCCAGTGACAATGACAAATTGCAGGCAGATAGAAGCAGGCGATCTGCCCTTGCGATACCCTTCCATTTTCTAGCAATTGATGCCTTAGCGACTTCCTGAGCCAGGAGCGGTATGCGTGCCATCCCATGTAATAGCCACCATGGAGTCTGCCCTCCGTGAATTTGTCTAATCTCATTTCAAAGTCATGTGTATTTTTGGCCTGCGCGGCATCCTGTGGTGATGAGGTCCACAATTTAATTACACGTCGCGTAGGATAGTAATGCCTATGGTCTGCGTGGAACCCAGGGCCGGCTCGTTTCATTCATAACTTCTCCCTGTAACCTCAGCTTCCTGATTCCAGTGGAAATTAGTCAGCGAAATGCTGGGACTCCTGTGACTGGTGTCCTTTTAGCTGGAGGAGTCTTTGGAGGCACAGAGCCAGGGCTGACCTCGGTGGAGAGCACGGGGAGTTTAAGGCGAGTGGGATGCCCGTGCCCAGCGGGGACGGAGGGGCTGGGCTGGGTGATGCTCCTCACCAGCCCACTCCAGCAGGGAGGGGACCTGCGACACCCGTATGGGGTCAAGGAGAGCGACCTTGAGCGGTTCGTGGGCACTGGGGTTCACGGAATCAGGGAATCACAGAATTTCAAGAGNTGGGCAGCTGCAGAGAGGGCAGCTTGTGCCACCGATTGGAGATATGAAGCTTGGGGCGAGGAGTCGGTGGGTGCGTGACATTGGAGTGAGGGCGTGAAGCAAAGCAGGGTCACAAGAAGAGAAGGGGGAGGGCTGCGATGCTGGAGCCTGCACCAGAGCTGAGCAGGGCTGCAGTGGGGGACACATGGAGCATCTCCTGCCGTGTTGCCCCGGAATGGGGCTGCCTTGAAGATTGCAGCAATGGGGACCCTCAGGGGTTGATTAACACTGATGTAGATGTTCCTCTTTAACGCTGCTACCTAGTATATCAAATTTTAATCTCTTGTGAGTAAAGGGGGCATGCCAACATATGAAAAGTAATGCTTAGAACAAGTGCCCAAATCTTTCCAGACAAACTGAAGAGTTACAAAACATGACAGACAGATGATGAGCTACAGGATAATATATATGATTTTAGTAGATTATCCCATTCAAGCAAGTCCACAAAGCCTGGCTCCAGGGAGGCTCCAGGACAGCCAGTCTCCAGGCAGGTCCCAGCCACACACCTCTTGGCACAGGTGCAAGGGTCGGGTTTATGTTCTCTCTTATTTGTGCTATTATTGCCTCTGGCTTTGTGCAGGAGTTAAGAGTGCAAGAACCCAGCAGGAGCCCTGGTGGTGACCAGGAGGCAATGGGACAGGGACTGTGAACGTCAGCAGGCACTGAGAAGCACAACTGTAAGTTGAGTTGGATAATTCAAGTTGACTTGAATAATGAAGAACGTCCTTTGGCACAGAAGGTCAATAAATCACTTGCTCACTGGGCAAAAACTGCCAAGCCCCTGCTGCGACCTGGAGCAGCTTCAGGTCTGGGCTTCACATCAGCGTGGAGGGAAGGGCAGGATGCTCTCGTGCAGCAAGTGCTGCCTTCGGCACTCTTCTCCAGCCAGGAGCTCGTGTCCTCTCCGTCTGCACACCTGCACATCCCTGCCCCAGGTGCATTGTGCTGTAAGTGGTCACCTCCTCGAACCCCTTCCTCACCTTCCCTCTCCAGGTCGCGCAGGAGACGTGCTGGAGAAGCACTGGACAGCACTGAATGAAAGTTTTTAGATGAATAGTTTATTGCTTTTTTCATTAAAGGCAGATTCAGAGCAATCGAGACTTGTTCTGAATTTAGGTCAAATTAAGCAAACAACTTCTTCTGGAGAACAGGAAAAGTCTGGAAAAGTTTCATTCAGACATGGAAACATGAAATAATCCCTATGGATTTTGGTGCCCAGTTGGTGAAGCGGCGCTGGGCGCCCTGTGCAGATGCAAAGCTGAGTTACGAGGGTGCGGGTGCAGATGTCCTTCCCCAGTGCAATCCCAGCCTCTTGCAACCGGTGCTTGTGTCCCTTCTGTGGTGCCGGTCCCGGCCCCCGCGTCACCCTGCACAGCAGCTCCATGGGCTGGGGCTGCAGGACTGTCACCTCCGCTGCTCGCTGAGACACGAGGTGTGGAGCAAACCCTGCCTGCCCAGGAACCGGCAGGGTGCTGGCTTCCTCCCCTCCTCTGGCCACCACACAGGCCCGCCAGCGTCTGTTCCCAAATGGGACCCCCGGTTCAGAGGGCTCTGAGGGTGATGATCCAGGGCTTTTGGTTTCTTTACCAGTTTTTGATGAAGAAATCACTATTTCTCGTGGTGGAGCCACACAGGCAAGGCTGGCACGGCACGAGCAGGAGGGATTTCTCACCTAGGAGGGAAGGCACTGAAGAGCCCATCCTCGCACTGGAGCAGACATTTCATAGCTCTCCCCGGCTCGATATTATTCCTGCCCTCTGCCTCTTCTGCACTGCCGCCCTCTGAAAGGTCCACCAGGACAAAGGCCACACCAAAGTGTCAGCTGTACCAAGAGTGTTTCTCGCTCTCCCTTTGTGGTCCCCTCCGGGGCTGATAAAAGACCCACAAGCTTCTGGATGTGAATCCTACTTTCGCAGCATCTTTTGCGAGCATTTGCAAGGGGCAGGGGGGAGCGAAACGCCCCAGGTCAGAGCAGCAGCTCCTTCTACCTGCGAAGGGCTGCACCGGATGGGAAGGACAGCGGGAGCGGGCTCGGTTCCGCTGCTCTTGCATTTGAACTCCTTCTCCGCTAATGTTCCAGCCGGAGGGAATGACTGACAGAGACTGATGGTGTCTCTGCCTGTGTGTAATCTTAGAGCCGGCTGGATTTGGGAAATCTCTTTCATTGCTTTAAAAAAATAAGCAAGCGACTAGACTGAAGGGTCCCGATTAACCAGGAAAATCTGGGCAAAATGCAAAGGCCTTCTCAGGTTCTCACCCCCGTGAGCCGTGCAGCACGTCCCTGGGGAGAGCGGCGGAGCCCAGCTCAGGCTGCGGCGCAGGACGCACGGCCCGAGCCCGAGGAGGGACAAAGCCTGGCCACGCCACAGCCCTGTGAAACAGGTCCTGAACGCAGAGCCGGAGCTGCCCTCCAAGCCACCCAGGGCTGGACACGGCTTTGGATAACGAGCACTCTGTAGGCACTGCTGGTCCTGTTCGCCCCCCCCTGCCTGCTCCTGCCTGCCCTCCATGCTCCGGGATGCTCATGCCCTCCACTCCGCAACAGCTGCCTTCCTCCTGGGCTTCACAATCCTCAGGGTCTGAAGGAAGAGTGACAACCGGTCAGAGATGACGTTATTAATTTGAATTATTTATTCACAGACAGGCTTTTTCAAACAGGAATTTAGGGAGGATTTGGCACCCACCCCCTGGCTCCCTGCTCCCTTCCCACGGGGTCTCTGAGTCACCCAGCCCCGTGTTTATCTCCCTGCATCTCCACAGCATCCTAGGGACAAGTAAAGCTGGAACTGAATCAAGAGAAAACAAGTACCCTGGCAGAACACAGCTGAGGGAAAGCTGTATGGGTGCAATGCAAACTCCCCGAGGGGGCTGACCAAAGCCCACAGAAAGCTGTAGCTCCCGCAGGTTTTGAAACAGGCAGCAGTGTTTCCAGCCTGCACTCAGGAAAGCTGGGATGCTGCTGTGTCTTATATTAGAAAGACCTTTGTCAAACATATAACCTTGTTTTCCGTGGCTGAAGTAAATTGTATTTGTGGACTGGAGTGAGAAATGCCAGGTGGAGCATCTGCAGCAGCACGTTTCCCGGCTGCCCGGTCATAGGGCTGTGGAAGAAATCAGGAGGCAGGAGGCAGCTCAGAGCTGGGGCGACCTCCAGCACTAAGCCGCAGAGGATGCTCTAAGGCCCCCCGTTAGACCATGTGTAAAATGTTCCAAGGTAAAAAGAAATCTCTTCCAGGAGGAGAATCACCTGGACACCAGCACCTCTGCTCTGCCCCTGCTCTGCCCCTCCTGGCTTTAGGATGGGCTCCGTCAAAGCAAGAGGTGGGCCACTGCTAATCACTCTCACTGCTAATCACTCTCCTCGGCTAAGCTCAGCCTAGCCCCTGGGCTCCCTGGGCTTCAAAGGCAAAAGGGATTTGTCCCTCCCACAGTCGGTGCGGAGCTGACAGGAGGGAGAGGTGGGTGAGAGAGCTCTACAGCAAAACTGTCTTCCTCAGGGTAAGCAGGAGGCCACATGCCGACACAGGATCCCATTTTCCATCCTGTGTCAGCCCATGCCTCCTGCTGCCTTCCATTAGCTTCTCTTGGGCAGGGACCCATGGCACTGCAGTGAGAAATGTCCCTCCTAGAGCTATGTGAAACAGGAGGAAGCAAGCCCACGGACCTTCTCTCTGACTGACTTTTTCTCCATGTTTTACAGGCCAAGTCCCAGGCGCTGGCAGTATTAAACCTTGCCCACACACCCCTAGGATTGCCCTAGCCCCCACAGACCTCGGCTTAGTGGGCGATGGGCCCCCACTCCTCAAAGACACTGATGTTCCCTAAGTCCTGGTGATTTAAGCTGTCCGACCCCCCCAGCCCTGCTCTCCACTGATGGCCGTGCCCTGCTAGGGGTGAGCAGTGCCAGTGGGAGGAGACCCTGGGATGTAACTCCTGGGGGGACGATGACTCCTGGGGGACTCTCTGGGATGTAGCTCCTCAAAGTGAGTGAGTAGGTTGGAGTTGCTCTCGGAACCACCCCGCAAAGGCTGTGCCGGTGGGTCAGCCTGGAGCACGGTGCCCCGAGCTCCCGCAGAGTGCTGGAGAGAGGGGCACGAGCCGCCCGCTGGCTCAGCCGGCAGGAGAGTCCCACCGTGTCACAGCGCGGTGATGGGAGCAAGTCTCTGCCTCCCGAGGCCACCCGCCAGGCCAACCCTTGAAGGTGAAAAAAATCAAAGAAGATTAAAAAACCTTGAGGATGAAAAAACCTTGAAGGTGAAAAATATTCGTCCATGCACATTTGCCTTCGGTGCAACTCCCCTGAGTCAGCCCCTTTGCCAGGGGAGGACAGTGCGCGGGTGCCAGGTTGGGGCGAAGGGCTGGGCTGCAGACGCAGTGGGCAGGTCACCCACGTCCCCCGGAGCCTCAGCATGGAGGTGTCCCTGGGCAGCAGTACATGAGCTGGTGCAGCAGCAATTCAGCCTCTGCAGAGTCCAGTGCGGGTGACTGAACCGCGCCAGGACTCCCTGTGTGGCCGTGAGGGTCGGCGCCAGCACTGAGCCCCATCCGGCTGCCACCTGAGCTGGAGCTGCCTTGAGTGTGATGGAGGATCACACATCAGCTACAGCCACAACCTGGTGTCCCGGGGAACACCATCGCTCTGGTGCTCCCTTCGGCCTCAAGCTCACCATGGCGGGACATGGGCTTGCACCTGGGCAGGAGCCCGGGGCACGGTGGCTTGGGGACGGGGCCTGAGGGCAAGCTGGGACTGCTGGGACCCGACCTGCTGGTGCCACCCAGGAAGGAGAGCTTGAGCCAGCACTTGGGGCAGGCTGGAAGAGGCAGTGCAAGGAAAGCGCTGTGTCCTCCATCAGCGTTTGCTGGGGGATGGATGTTTGCAAGAAGAGACAGGCTGGGGGTGGGCTGTAGCTGTATCTTTGGTGCAGCCGCAGCCGGAGGAGATTCCTCATTGCCGGGTGCCTTGTGCAGGGCTGCGGTTTGTCCTCGTCATCTGCATGGCAAGAGTTTCCCATGGCCGGCTGCTGGTTCTCCCCACTTTTTGGAGTGATGCCAGGCAGCAGGCAGGGTTTGTCAGAGCAGAAAAGAAGGGGTGGCAAATTTGGCAAAGTCTTGTGCCACCAGGTTGGCCTGGGACTGGTCATTTGGGTTTGGTTTACACTGGCAGCAGCACGTTCTCCCTGGAAACTGGCTCGGGAGTCCCTGATCCAGAGCTGCTCCCTGGCATGGCCACCCTTAGTGGTGGCCATGTTCCCAAGGCGTGCTCTAGCCCTTTTTATTCGGGACATTTTCAAAAAATAGCTGCCCTGAGCAGTTCTCTCTGCCTTGGACTAGTGTTGACAGCGACTGCCACGTACAACATGACGTGGCAGCATTGCTCTGTGTCAACACATGTGGTGACAGATGTATGCCAAGCGGGCAGAAATCTCAGAGCTCCATGTTGTTGTTTTTTAACGTTGGCGGGTGTCCAGGGATCATTCCTGGTCTCTCTGCTGAGGAGCATTCCTCCAGGTCCCCTGGGAGAGAAGAGCTCACCCTGGCGAGGTTTTGAGGACTCCATCCTGACATCCCAGCTTCTGCCAAGCCCCCGGGCTGTGCTGCTGGTGCTTTGGGATGGAGTGGGGTCAGGAAGATCAAACTGCTCCACTGGGGACTTTTCTTCTGCAAATTCCCTCGCTGGAGGGTGAGATCTCCTGCCCATGAGTGTGGGGCCACAACAACTGATGCATGTGGATATTTACAGGGTGAATGACATCAAGACTGCTGCTGGTTGCAGTGAAACAACCCTCCTTCTTCCTTCCTGCAGTGCCAACACCTGCCCAGAAGGAGCTGCGCAGAGGACACCAGCCTAGTCTACATGGTCCATCAGGTGGCGAGTGTTACAGTCACTATGATTGGATTGAGAGGAACCAAACCTTTTGCTCAGAGCAGCCTTCTCCACCACCCTGGGCATCACCCATCCAAGTTGTCTGGGCTATGGGCCACAGCAAATTGGATTTAATCAACCAATCAACCAATGTAAGGGAAGAGGGAGGAAACCCCCCCCTTGGACTTCTTCACATGTAACGGCGATAGGGTAGGTTTTTCTGAAGCATTTAGGACATCTGGCAGTACTGGAAATGTGCCAGGATTTGGGCATACTGTCAACTGGAACCAGTAGAGCAATTGCTGGGCTCTCAGGGATGGCAGGGAAATGGGGAGTTGGAGTGAGTGGTGTCGGGTACGGGAGACCAAGGTGCTGCAGCCAGCACACAGCATGGGCATCTGCAGCGCCAGCGTCGAAGGACAAGCTCCAGGCAGTCAGATGGGAATGGTCAGGTACAGCTCACAGAAAACAGGGAGACACAGGGCCAGGCACTCAGCAGGAAACCAGTTTGGATTGTAAATGGGTGAGGCAGTGAGGGATAGGGCACAACACCATGGTGCCAAGAGGAAGAAAGTCACAAGGAGCTTGAAAAGCAGAAAAATACCTCGTGATAAGGACAAGAAAGGGGGCCAGGAAGCTCAGAATAGCAAAACCACCCTACTTCGTATAGAGAAAATGTATTTCTGAGGCACAAGTAATCCCCTCCCCGGAGCTTCAGGGGTGTTTTCACTTTCCCATCAGCTCTTAGGGACACCTGACGGTGGTGCAGGGTACGTGCCGGGGTGGCGCTGGGCGCCCAGGAGCAGGGCTGCGAGGTGTCACTGGGGTGCTGTCAGCTCAGCTCCTCAGAGGAGACCTTTCCCAGATGCCCCCCCATAGCCCCCCTGGGGAAGGGCAGCACTGGGCAACCGGGGGGGGGGGGGGGGGGGGTGTCGGACTGTGACTGTGGAGGAGGGAGCTGGGGGGGAACAGGGCAGGTACCAGACCTGCGAGATTTAAGCCCCTAAAGCAGAATGTGGCTGGGCCACCTTTCTTACCATCCCATTTCTCTTCCCATTCCGTTCCTGATTGGGTGGGAAGAAAAACCTGTGAGCTGGTGACTAACGTCATTAACATCGGGACTACTGAACTCCTCACAGAAATTAGCAGCTCTGTGATGAACATGAGAAACACTCTGTGTGTTTGCCTGTCCCTGTAAGCCATTCATTTGACCCTTATGGTGACATTTTTCCCACAGCATCCTCATAGGGAAGTTTAGGAAGAGTGGGTTAGATGAATGGACAGTGAGGTGGATAGAGAACTGTGATTCTGTGATTTTTGCCCCAGGGGAATCCAGCCAAGAAGGGACACCCGGGTCCTGCCCCTGAGCCCTGCTGTGCAGAGCTGGGTGCTGAGCCCCGGCCAGCCCCGGGCGGCTGCGTGGGCTTCATTGTCTCCCTCGCCTCTGCCAGGTTTTGGGGCTCGCCGGCCGCTCGCAGCCTCCGAATTCCTCCTGCTGCTCGCAGGAGCCTGCGGGGAGCCCTGAACCGTGAGCTGCCGCGGGAGGCTGCACCGTGGAGCCCGGCCAACCACTTGCCATGGCATACTTTGGGAACTGCTCCTTTAGAGACACTGACGAGAGCAGGGTAATGTATTTCTACTGGAAAATAAACTTATCTCTAATGAAAACCTGGTGCACCATCGTTTAGTCCTTTGTTTTTGTTGTTGTTCCTTAAGTGAAAATTAGGGCTTTTGTCTTGTCAGACCCAAGCCTTTCCCCACAGCCCATCAGCATTATTTCTCAAGCATAAAGCATGGAAAACTTAAACAAGCAAATAGAAAGCAATAGAACAACCCAAAAGAGACAAAGATGTTTAGCTGGGAGTTCTCCTCTTCTCTTCTCTTCTCTTCTCTTCTCTTCTCTTCTCTTCTCTTCTCTTCTCTTCTCTTCTCTTCTCTTCTCTTCTCTTCTCTTCTCTTCTCTTCTCTTCTCTTCTCTTCTCTTCTCTTCTCTTCTCTTCTCTTCTCTTCTCTTCTCTTCTCTTCTCTTCTCTTCTCTTCTCTTCTCTTCTCTTCTCTTCTCTTCTCTTCTCTTCTCTTCTCTTCTCTTCTCTTCTCTTCTCTTCTCTTCTCTTCTCTTCTCTTCTCTTCTCTTCTCTTCTCTTCTCTTCTCTTCTCTTCTCTTCTCTTCTCTTCTCTTCTCTTCTCTTCTCTTCTCTTCTCTTCTCTTCTCTTCTCTTCTCTTCTCTTCTCTTCTCTTCTCTTCTCTTCTCTTCTCTTCTCTTCTCTTCTCTTCTCTTCTCTTCTCTTCTCTTCTCTTCTCTTCTCTTCTCTTCTCTTCTCTTCTCTTCTCTTCTCTTCTCTTCTCTTCTCTTCTCTTCTCTTCTCTTCTCTTCTCTTCTCTTCTCTTCTCTTCTCTTCTCTTCTCTTCTCTTCTCTTCTCTTCTCTTCTCTTCTCTTCTCTTCTCTTCTCTTCTCTTCTCTTCTCTTCTCTTCTCTTCTCTTCTCTTCTCTTCTCTTCTCTTCTCTTCTCTTCTCTTCTCTTCTCTTCTCTTCTCTTCTCTTCTCTTCTCTTCTCTTCTCTTCTCTTCTCTTCTCTTCTCTTCTCTTCTCTTCTCTTCTCTTCTCTTCTCTTCTCTTTTCGCTTTCCTGGGTTGGGCAAGAGCCTTTTTCATGGTTTAAGGTGTGGATTTGAAGCTTTTGTGGATACAGCTGAAGGAGTAGGAAAGACTTTGTAACAAAGATAATTTTGCTCTGTATCTTTATCTATGGCTTTGAGTTAAATTAGTGCTGCCTGAAATAGCCTAAAAGATAAAAAACCGTGTCAGTTGAATAGTGATGTTGCTAAGACAATATCACTGATGGTTTTCTGCTACTAGGAATTTACTTGCTTGTGGAGCGTTCCAGTGAAAACAGAGAAGGCACAGCCAAAGTTTCAAATGTGAAATAGAAATGCCCTTTTTCTTTTGTCACAATTTTTTTCAGGTCTTCTTTAGATGGCAAAAGGATGCCAGATAAGGGAAAGAAGCAAAAGTAAGCCGTTTGCAACCGCTTCAGTGTTCAGAAGGTGCCTTTAACATCACATCTTTCTTCTCACATGAAATTATTTTGATAAGGCTTTTCTGTATGTGATATGTACCCTTTCCAACTTTAAATCCTTTCATTAAGGGCTAGATTGTGAGCTGGGCTGCGTGCCCGCAGAGAGCAGTGAGAGGGAAGGTATATGAACGCACAGCACTGCTCAGCCCCCAGCCCACGCACGCGGCCACTAACGGGGTCTTGCCCCAGTGCCTCTGGTCCCGACGAGAAGAGAATGGGAAGGGGCTGGAGAAGGAGCCTTTGGCTGGTGGATCCTGCAGGCAGAATTAAGCCTTAATTTCCTATCTAGGGGCTTGTCTTTATTTCCACACACCCCCTCCTTGAAAACTTTAGAAGAATGCCAGATGAAATGCTTCACACTGGCTAGCACAAGAGCACAGCAGCTAGCCCACTGCAGGCTGCCCACTGGGAAGGCTGGGAGGGTCTTCCAAGCCCCCTGCAGACCTTGGTGCCTTCCCCCTCTGCCCCCAGGACATGCCAAGCACCGCTTTCCAGGGATCTTGCCTCCGAAAGGGGAAACCTCCCACAGCCCACCCTAGAGAGCCTCTCCTCTCCCACGGGGGACCTGTCCAAGGGACATGAGTGCGCCCAGAGCAAAGCCATCTTCGCCTGGCGCGGGATGATTAAGAACCATGTTTATAAAGTCCAGGAGACAGCTGAAGGAATTAAGTTACTTGAGTGCTTTGGGATCCTTCAGGATGAAAAATGCTGTATACATGTCGGATTTTATTATTACAATTACAGTCAGATGTTAATCCCCTCACCGGGATTTACTAAGGCAGCGGTGCCAACAGCAGTACATCTCGCTGAGTAATTGCCCCGTTCTTGACTCTTGGGTGTCTCTGCCCTGAGCTGCTTCTCGTTACTGTGTTTGCTTTAATTCTGACACCACTGGGAGACCCACACTTTCCCACCCAGCAGTGAGCAAAGGCAGAGAGCACATCTGCCTCTGCACCCAGGCTGACTTCGGCTCAGGCATCGCATGTGGATTGGGGTCAGGAAATCGGTAATGAGAATATTGGGGGATAATGAGACTCATCTCTTTTGCAAATTGTTTTGAGAGCTAATGAGAGAAGAGCTGGGGAGCAGGGCTGTTGCCTGACTCTGATTGCAGAGTGTGTGGGCCAACGGAGTGGAGGAAGGCTCAGAGTTCAGCAAACCAAGCCGGGATCATGACAGCAGAAATCCACAGCAAGGGAGGAAAGGCTGGATACGTTTAAACCATGCACCTTAATCCTGCACACTGTAAATAATCAGGACGCTCTGTGACCGGCTCCTGAGCCGGCACGCGGCAGCTTTGTCTCCCTGAAGAAGATGCTCTGACTTCACACAGACTCCATGCGGGATCTCTGACCTCTCTGGTTTTTGGGGGTGTGTGATTTCTTTTCCTGTCTGAACCCAACACTTGGAATTTCTGGGATAATGAGGAGACAAAAAACTGGGGGAAATGTTCTATTAGTTAGTTTGCTGAGCAAACCCAGCTCTGCGCACACCCAGCGTGCACCAGTGGGGTGCTGCTGGCTGCCCTGCCACCGCAGCCCCTCACATGGCTTGGTGGGTCGAAAGTACATCACTGTGAGAAACTGGCCCCACAATCTGCCCCGTTCCCTCCGCGCCCTGCCTTGGCCCCAGTGGGTAGCTGGTTATCTCATGCCTTTGGGAGGGAGTGACTGGCATGGGCAGGAATGTTCTTACACACTGTCAGCCTGGAGGAACCAGCTGTGTGTCCAATTTCTGGACATGGCTCAAGCGTGAGCTCAGCGCCGAGCAATGTGGAGGTAAAGGAGGTGAGAAGGGTTTGGGTTTTCGCTGTGTTGACACACACCAGGCTCCCACCCTCTGTTCCTCAAAGGTTGTCCAGCTCTCCGCCAAAAGATTGAGCCCCACACTCCTGAGAAGGGGGTGAAGAAAGAGCCACTGATTCAACCTGGCTTTCCATCAGGCCATGTCACGCTGAGGGATGCAGGGACACTTCTGAGTGAGAGCGATGCTCCTGGAAGGCTGTAGCTTCCTTTGCTGACGGTGCCGAGATGCTGATGCCGGAGTGTGACGCTCTGGTGTGCCACCCCAGGGGCTGCCCGGGAGGGGCCACTGGGACACGGTGCCCTTCTCATCCTTCAGCTCTGCGGGGAGCTGGAAGAGGGCTCCGAAGGTGGGGTGGGCTCCGCTGGAGAAGCGGGCAGGGCGGGGCGGCGGGGCGGCCGCGGAAAGCGGGGGCAGAGCGAGGGCTCGGCCGCCCGGGAGCTCTGCGCCGGTGCCCGGACCGCCGCGCTGCGGAGAGAGGCTGCGGCGAGCAGGGGAGGGCTGCCCCTGCCTCGGGGGCCAAGGCCACCGGCCCAGCACTGGGCCAGCACAGGGCTGGTGGCCCCGGCGCCTCCCCGTGCGCGGCCCCCCCCGCACCCGCGCCCCAG
>VXBO01003066.1:264405-275775 GCA_013400135.1 Rhinoptilus africanus
CGCGCCCCCGCCCCCGGCGCCCCCCCGCCCCCCGCCGGCCCTCACGGGAAGGGGCCGCTCTCCCTGCCCCCGGCGGTGCCCCGCAAGTGTCCCCAGCGGGGGCCAGGCGGCGGTGCCCTCCACCGGGGGCGGCCGGCGGGGCCGAGGCCGGGGCCCAAGGCGGGGCGCTGCCGCTGCCCCCCTCGCCGGGAGGNAGGCCGTTGCCGGGGGGGGGAGCGGCGCGGGGGGCGGCGGAGCGGCGCCGGTCCCGCCGGGGGAGCTGCGCTTCGCCGTGGCGCGGCCGGGGCTCCCGCGGGCCGGCGCTGTGAGCCCAGGCCGGAGGGTGTGTGTGGGAGAGCCCCCGGCTCCCCGCGGAGCGCGGCTCCTCACCGGGCCCCACCCGCCCCGGAGGTGCCCTTGGGCCACCCCGGCGGGCAGGAGCTGCCTTTCCCTTTTCCCTCTGGCCACTGCGGCAGCGGGGGCAGCCCCCGGCCCGCAGACAGAGCCGAGAAGTCCAAAGCTCTCCGTGACTTTTCTCCGGGCTGATGTGAATTTGTTCTTTGTGGGGAACTTCAGCATGCCTTGAATATAAAGGCTTCCCACGGGGACTGACTAAGCAGCCCTCCGTCCTCCCGAAGGGAGCGGTGGAAGAGGCACAACCAAAGATACCCTGTGTAGAAGAAAGGAGATATCCTCCGCCAGTGCCCTGAATGAAGTGGGATTCGTCTAGGCCCCTCCATCTCCTGTTGCCAACACGCGGAGTGTCTGTACACAGTTGTTGTCCTGGTCCAGGTCCAGCCCCGTTGTCCAGCTCCGTTACTTCAATAAGCTTTCAAATTGCTTAACAAATACCACACAAATGTTTCAACCCTGAGAATTTGTACTCTGGGCTCAAAATGTGATTTATCTTCATCTATGCCTGCAAGATTTATCAGCCCCAATTTAGGGGATTGCTGCGCTCTTTAAAGTGTGGTTCTAGTCAGCAAATCCAACTGGAGTCTCCTCTCAGTGAGTAGGACACATGGCCAAACCAGAAGGGAAAAATTGAGAAACTTTTTTCTAAAAAAAATCCTTGTGTTTTTTGGTCAAAAATTTTGAAGCGTGGCTGAATTTAGAAACATTCGACCAACTCTGTAGCAAGCCAGGCGTCAGGAAGGAATCGTGAAAATTCAGTCAGGTTTTTTCCTCTGTTCTTCATCAAAATTTCATATTCTGA
The DNA here is from genome assembly GCA_013400135.1 of Rhinoptilus africanus. Lineage (NCBI taxonomy): Eukaryota > Metazoa > Chordata > Aves > Charadriiformes > Glareolidae > Rhinoptilus > Rhinoptilus africanus. The sequence goes on from VXBO01003066.1 coordinate 265,601, forward strand.
TGCCATTTTTCATCAAAAAAGTGCTGGCAAGCACTAGGCAGCACATCTGCCGAAGCAAGGCCATCTGCAAACCTCCACCCCTTTGTCATGCGGGTGGGAGATGTCTCTGTGGATGCGCGCGCCCAAGAGAAGGAGAGCGCTTGTTCCTGTGCTCTGCTGAAGCGTGGGGCCTGAGGGCTTGGTCCTGGGCGTAGAGGTGTGCACGGGTAAATACGGCACTAATTTCTACTAACGAGCCCTGCAGACCTGCAGTTTCAATCATTGCTACCATGCTTTCTTCTTGCCACGACACTGAGCTCCCAAGGGAGGAGGCTGGCTCTGCTATGCCCCGAGAGCCGTTGGAGAAAGGCCAGGAAATCCCAATGCCATGGACAGCTTTGGAGAACATGGAGTCTGCTTTCCTCCATGGAAAGCTGAACATTCAGTTCCATCTCCGAGGTGCAGGCCATGCTTAGAAGGACAGGTCCAAAAAAAACCCCCACCTCCAACAGGGTAAAACCTCAAACCAGGAAGAGCAGATCAAGAAATACAAGAAGACAGGCCATGAAATAGTTGTCACTAGGATCTAGAGAGGGCAGCGCTGGAGCCAGATGACATTACACCAGAGCCATACTGGCAAATGCACCTTGTCTGGAGGTGGGAAGACATGGAAGGTGGGTGCGAAGGACCATGCCAGAAAGGAATAGCCACAGGAACTGGTTTTGCTGTTGGCCGGGAACTTTTTCAGACCAAACTTATCTTGAAACTCTGTTATTTGTCTATCTGTGCAATTTCCCATCACATTAAATTGTGGAAAACAAAGTCATGATGGGGCATTCTAGAGGTTTCCTTCAGACGGCATCAGAGCCTTTTGACCCCATTTGAACCCCCAGACTTTGTACATTCGGATTATGGTGCTGTTGTGGTTGCAGTGACACAAGGCAAAGAAGGAACCAAAAGGTCCTTTCAGGCTGGATGGTGGGTGTGATCCTTTCCCAATAAGCACAAGGAGAATTTCTTTTTATTCCTCACCAACTTGCCTGGGTCAGTATGTGTTTCTCCCCCAGAGAAAATCCTTTGTAATTAAGCCTTTTCTGTGCAGATGGCGCATAAGAAAAAGGATTTTCCTGCCTGGAGCAGTGTGCTGTTAGACGTTTCTAGCTGTAGCTCTCAGGTTGGAGGTATGGAACAAAAATCTGACCTTTTATGCCCACCATCTTTGAAGCTGGGAGGGTCCCAATTTCAATCTCAGCAACACAGGGCACATGTAAGTCTTGATTTAAAAGGTCTGAAATGACTCTCATCATCTCCTCTGGCTGCCTGTCTCATCCAGCCAGTCTCACCTCGTCCCGCCTCACCTGGAGTCAGGCACAGGCAGCTGGATCCCATCCGCACCGCCGTCCCGGCCAGCCTGCGGGTGAGATCATCTGGGCCAGATGTCCTGAGGTGGGGGCTCGAGGGGCATTATCCCCCTGTTCGTACCCATGTCACATAGCACGGCTGTGCAGCTGTGCGGTCCCCCAGGCCTGACCCAGCCCGGTTGTCGTCCATCCCAGCCGTGCAGGAAGCCATACAGGGGCGGGATGAAGCCCCAGGACTTACTTTCCCAAGGCTGAGCCAGACCCATGATGAGGGAGGAACCCCAGGAGACGCCCTCGTTTCCCCTGCCACCGTCAGCAATACGTTCTGCAGGTGAAGAGCTGAGAGCAACCCCAGCCCGCTCTCTGTGGTCCCCGTGTCTCAGCAGTGACGCCTGGTACTAGCCCTGCCTGTCCTCATCACCTTGGCTGCGTCACGGAGGATGCCGAGCAGCTGGCATCCTGCTGGCTCTGCCTCACACACTCTTTGGCACCCAGACAGCAAGGGGCTGAGAGGATGTGTAGTGACTAGTCTGTGGGGGTTAGCTTGCCATCACCTTTCCAAACAATTTTAACTAAAAAGAGATGCTAAACCACCAACTGGCAGGTGGCTGCCAGCGAGCAGAGTCCCTGTGCAATTCTTCTGGCACTTGGAGTGCAGCAGGCAATATGCTCTCCACCGAAGAGCTTTAGCTGGCAGTGCGTGTGGTTTTTCCTCTGTACACAGAGGTCTCCTCTCCGGTCGGGGGGCGGCGTGGATCACGAGCGCAAAAAGTGCTGGGGATGCTGCCAGCGGCTCTGAGACACCGGCTGAAATAAAAGCAGGGTCATGGTATCTGTTATCTCAGGAGCTCTCCTGTGCAGGTGGGCACGTCTGGTCAGATATGAATGATTTAAATCACACCAACAAATGAGATTTCCTCCTTAGAGGATGCATCATCTTGGCCACTGCTCAGTGTGCTCTGCGAATCGCATGGTAGCCCTGTGCCTTCCATCAGCGATCTAAGAGCCGCAGCCAGGACCATGCGGGCACCTCCCCAGCGCTCCCTGGGCTTGCCATAGGGCTGTCCCTAGGGCGGCTCTTTGCCCTTGGCTTTGTTTAGCATCCCCAGGCCTTTCCTATGAGAGGAACTGCTGGAAGTGTGGATTTCCATGCCTCCAGACTCCTAGGCAGAGCACACACACTCCAATAACCAGTGGAGAAAACCGCAAGGTCTCATCTCTAGCCTCTTGCTGTAGCCTCCTTGCCGTTGCCGAGTGTCCTGCTGTGGGAATCTGCAGCTCTCCCATGCCTCCTGGTTAGGAGTAGAGCTCTGGGGCCGTGAGGGCCCCTTCACCTGCACACACATGGGCAGGTTTCGTTCCTATCTGTGCTAGTTCTGCTTTTGGACAAGCCAAGGGACCGTCTGATGAGCTGTTTGGGTGTTTGAGTCCAAAGCCTGGCGCCGGGCTACAACTCCCCCAGGTCTGAGCTGCTTTTGACACATCTGCCGCCCAGGGCTGAGAAGAGGTTCCCAGGCCTGCTCAGAAGAAAACCGTCGCTGCCTGCTTGGCACCGGAGCTTGGACGGGAATTCTCTTGTTTTTCACGAGCAGGCTGAGCGGTCAGCACATACCACGAGCAACAGTCAGAGGAGCAATAAATAGCCTACCCAGACCAGAAGGAGACAACCTGTTCAGACTGGACCGCTCATCCCCTGCGCCGGGCAGAATGACTGTTGCTCTGCGTCAAGGTCTCGTGCGTGCTGGGGAAAGAAAGCCTCCGGCCTGGCCCAGACTGCTCCGAGCGCGTCCTCCAAGAAGAACCATGGTTACTTCTTCGCTCTGCACGTCCCACGGATGTGGTAGGCAGCCATCGGGGTTGTCTTTGCTCCAGTGGGACATTTCACTCCTGCTCCCAAAGCTTTGCCAAGACGCAGATGGCATCGCTGCAGGCTGACTGCGGACTGCTCCTCCAGGGCTGGTTCCCGTTCGGGATCACACCCAACCATAGTCCTGCATCCCAACGAAAGGCCCAGCTTTGCTTCTTCTCCAGAAAAAGGAACGCTTTGAAAATGTTAAGTTTCTGTAACTCATCCCAGGAAAACCCTGTTTTCCCAGATTTGGTTTCTTTGCAGGGTTACACCCCCGTAAGGGAGCAGGAGAGGTCCCAAGCAGTCAGCACAAGCCCATCTTCCCTTTCTCCTCTTTAAGGTCCACAACAGAAGCAGGCGTGAAGGGTGTTCCTACTGCCACGGGCCAGCATTTCCTCCTAGTCACCTCATGCCGAGCATCAAATCTGGAATAACCAGGGGTTGTAAAGTGCTCTGAACCTGAAAAGTGCTAACTAAGAAAATAAAGCACAACACGAGTGTTATTAATAAATGCCAGCCGCTCTTATATAACTCCTAATCATGAGCCGTGTCTTTCGGCCCCCATTGTTCCATTGTCAGGCCCCATTATCTGGGAACTCTTACCCACCGACCACAAGAAATAGCCTGGGCTCTGCGGGTTTGCAAACTTTGTTGTTGGAAAGCTTTTCATGCAATTGTTTTTGCTTTGCGCTGTTGCCTTCCTTATTGTACAGATGTGGGTGTGTATCGCAGCCCACACCCTCTGTCTTTTGCCCCAGGATAACTTTGAAAATGAGCTGATCGTCTCAGCGAGTGTTTTTCCTAAGAATTCTCTTTAAAAACAACAACATTCAAACCAAAAAACCCCTCATTTTCCTGAAGTGAAGCTTGTGATGGGGAAGGATGCTGGCCGGCAATCCCAGCAGAATAAAGACTGCACTTTATCCTCAGAAGAGACTCCCCGCAGGACTGGCAGTGCCTTAGCCCAGGCCTGGAGGGAGAAGGGAGCATGGGGTAACTGGGTCTCTGGGACTCATTCGGAGCAGGGCACCTCTGTGGTTGCAGGGCTGGGCTATCAATCCTCCCTCACTGGCCTACGAGCTTTCAGCAACGCGGCTTCAGCGCTTCTTGTCCCGTTTGCCACAGCCCAGAGGTTTTTACCTGGGAGTCAACGTGAAGCTCATCTGGCACCGGTGCAAGCTCGTTAGCGAGTCTCAGCTCTCCCTGTGAGCTAATCCAGATGCCTGCAAAAGTTTTCATGCCCCGCCGAGCAGTGTGTGGATCTTCGTGGCACCTTCGTGCCGGTCAGTGTGAGACACACCGGCGCGGGAAGCTCTGCAGGCTGGGTCACGGCTGTTGGGGTTGGATGGGTCGTGGCCGCTATCGCTTCCCAGGGCTCAGGCTACAACTGGCCACACCGAAAAATGGCTTTCTGCTCAAAATGAAAAATTTTACTGAACTTTGTCTGGGTTTGGAAGAGAAATCATAAATCAAACCGAGAAAATGTCGGGCAAAAAGCTTTTGGTGTTCAGTTTCCGATGCCTGTATTTTCTCTACCAACAGCATGTTTTAAAAATCAGTGCATTTTTTTCTTCCTTTCGCTGGAAAACCTGAAATGACACAGGAAGCTAAAAATAGTAACAATACCCAACCAAGTCATTGGTGTTTTTCAATCAGCTCCAATGCAAACTTCGGTGTTGGCTCGGGCAGGATTTGTTATTTTTCTGACCAGGGCCTATATTAGGTTCCTGAATATATCCAACCAAAATGGTCCAGGAAAGCCACCAACTCATTCCTGAATGGTTTTCTCTGGAGCTTATCCAGCGCCTCGCACCTTCAGGCAGCAACAACCAGTAAGCGCAGTGATGTTCTTGGGATGAGGATGGAGGTGAGGAGCACCCACGGCAGCCCTGCAGTGTGACCGCAGCGAGGTCCCCAAGCCTTGGGCTCTGGCCTGGGGTCACCATCCCTCATCCTCAGGAGGGATGGGCTCTGGGACACTGTTCTCACAGGACCATCCTTGGTGCCTGCACCTCCTCCCCAGATGAGTCCCAGCTCTCCCAGGTGGCCGTCCTCTGGCCCGTCCTGTGTTTTGCAGCAGAGGGCGGGTGCAGAACATGCATGGCCACCACCAGACATCTTCTGCCCGGCCAATGCTTTCTCTTTAAGAGGGAGACAGACGCAAGGCACAGAGGTTGTGTGTGCTGTGCGGGGAGCTGGGGCGGCCCAGGAGATCACTCTCTCGGGACCAATGCATGGCACAGAGACGTCTACCTAACAATTGAGGGAATATTTTCCACCCAAAGAATCCATCTCGTGGTCCCCTCTTCATTTGTGACACAAGGGAAAATGTGAAGCAGCCAAGACGCGTGAATCACTGTCCCAAACAACATATAATGAACTCATAAAATCAAAGGCAGGGTTTGTTTCAACCCGTGCTGCCAGGGCTCCTTGGACATTGTCTGGAATGAATTTAAGTTGTTACAAAACTCTCTGTGTCTCTGTGTGTCTCTCTTCCCCCCAACCCCCCAATCCGTCTTTCTTCTCTTCCCCTTCATGCTCTGCTTTCCTATGAGCGTCTTCTCCCTCCTTTTCCTCCCACCTTTCCTCTCCCTTTCCTGCTTTCCTTCTCCCTCCATTCGCCCTGGCCCCTCCTTCCCAACCCTTTGCCCCAGCCCTTCCCCTCAGATCCCCAATCCCCCCAGTCATCCCTGTGGCTGGGGGCCAGGTACCCCCACCGCTTTCCAACCAGACTCATTTCCAGGACAGCTTCAAAGACCTTTAGCCGATTCAACAGGACCCGTAGCTCCTGCTTGATGGCCATGGCCATGCCAAGGGATCCCCCCGGCTCTCCCCCAGCAGGAGCTCAGCCCCGCCATCAGCAGAGGCAGGGTGGAGAGGTGACCTTCCCAAGCAGTACCTGGGGCTGGAGGAGCACGGCCATGGAGGAGCAGCATGAACCCCACTGCGAGTGCTCCAGCCGGCTGCAGCCCCAGCAAATGCCACGATGGGGGCTGAGGGCGGGGGGCACGCTGGCCCCTGCTGGGTGCCGCAGTGAGGGGCTTTGGCAGCACGGCAGCAGCCGTGCTTGGAAAATGCCTGCACAACCCTGCTTTTCCCTGCACACGCTGGCTTTGGGAGAGCGTCGTGCTCCATCCCAGTGCTGCTGGGAGCGGGGACGTGCCCCGCAGTCTCTGCCGGCCGCGATGACACTGGCAGTGGCGCAGGCGGCTGGTCCTGCCGGCACATCATTCTGAGCAGGTGCTCCCGCTCCTTCTGCTGCCTCCCCGGAACTGCCTTCATCCCTACAGACCTGCCCGTGTGCCAGCACTCCGGAAGAGGGCAAGGAAGCAGGCGCTTAAATCCCACCGTCACTTCAAAAAAAACAGGGATTTGTTTACATCACACAAGGCGCTCCGGGGCCTTGCAGAGCCTGCAGGGCACTGCCCGAGGCAGCGCTCGGGCAGAGTCAGTCCCTGCTGCTTTGGGGACCTGGGCTGGCATCTCTTGCTGCAACTCATGGTCCCACCAGCAGGCTGGGAGAAGACAGAGGGACCCTGTGCCATGCCCAACGGAGCGGCAGAGGCATGGCCTGAGCTTCTGGGGCTTTCTGGAATCCCAGCCCAAATCTACCCAAACACTGAAGGCTGAATTGGTTTGGAGCAAACAAGGCGCAAGCCAAACCGCAACCCCAGCCATGCCAGAGACAGCCTAGCGAGCTGCTCCCGGCTCACACAGGACAGCCTCCATCTGCCAGGCAGGTTTGTGGACCTCTTCCCTTGGTGTCTCGCTGGGAACACCCCTGCGGCACCAGGAGCGGGCTGTGCTCCGATTGCAACATCAGCGGCCGCTTTCTGTGGTGAACGCCTGCTCCTCCATTGCTGCAGACGAGGTGTCATCCACCAGCTGGCACAGCTCAGATTCCTGCAGCGCACGAGGACATCGCCCAGCTCCTCCAGATCCCTGGAGTAAGCCCAAGGCTGGTGAGCAGCTGGGAACTGAGAGCAGACAGGATTAGGTTCCTCAGCACCTGAAGACGCTGAGGTACCCAATGAGACTTATTGCAAGAGCTCCTTGTCTAAAAGCCAGGGCTTGCTGTGGACTTCAGGCCTGTGCACAGCGTCTGTGTCCCTGAAAAGCAGCGCTCGGAGGTGAGATGAGATGTTTCCAGCAGAATTCTTTGCTCTGCATCCACATAACCCCGCTCAGCGGAGACAGTGCTGGCGGGCGGCGGTGCTTCCCTGGTGGCCCCAGCGACCCGTGGAGTGTGGTGGTTCCCTGGAGGACGCGGCCAGGCACAGAGCGTGCCACGGGCTCCCGCCGTCACCCGCGCAGCGTGCGGGACCCCCCACGGCACCCTCCCGCTGGTGAAAACACACGTTTGGCTGCAAGCGCCCCGGGGGACGGGTTTTTCATGACTCCGGCGCACCGAGGCAGCAGCGCCCCGGCTGCCGGCGCCTCTCCCCGCCCACGCCCCGCGGAGCCGGGGCCGCGCCGGGGCCGCGGGACCAGCGGCGGGGAAACGGCGCCNCCGCCGTGCGGGAAGAGCGGGGTGAGCGGAGACGGAAGGGTAAGGAGAGGTGGTGAAACCCTGCAGCCATCGGCACTCACAGCCAGGGCGGAGATGGGGCAGCGGGAATAGGTAAAAAGGAACCGCAGCGTGGCTGGAAAGGGCCAAGCTCAGGGCTTGCAGCTCAGAAAGCTGCCAAGAGAGGGAAAGAGGGACAAAATCAATTCCTGACCCCACTAACAGCTGCTGGTCTGGGGACCTGTAGGTAAGCAGGACACGCTCATGGCGTTCAGCATTGCCCGGGGCATGTCTTCACCGTGGCAGCCAGCGTGAGCAGGGACCTGCCTGTCCCTTCACCACGGGGCAAGGGCAGCTGCCGGGGGATAACGTGGAGCTGGAGGCATGGGGGAAGAGCAGGACCTGGGGTTCCTGCGGAGCTGCAGCTTGCTGGGGGCACAGAGGGTGTTTGGGGAGGTGTTGCACGTCTTACCTGGCCTCTGCACCCTCCTCCCGCAGCATCCCCCCATCCCACAGCTGAGGAGGGCGATGGCACCAGCACAGACTGCTGCGGGTCCAGCACCCCTCCAGCCTCCCCCCAGCTCCACCTCACTGGGGGAGCTGCAGGGCAGGCTGGCCCTCCATCTGCCCCAGCCTGGGCTGGTGCTGTTAGCTAAAGCTCCAGCTCTGTGCCCGACTGTGCGATGTTAATGCACAGCATCCTCTGAGTGGGGTGGACAGGGTCGGGGCGTGGAAAAATCCATGTAGCATCACTCTGCAGTGGCATTACAGTGGATGTTGTGGTGATGGTGCACCATGTTTCTTTTTCCCAAGCCACATTCCTTGCACACCTTTCAGCCAACAGTCCCTGTCCCCACCAGCGTCTGCCTCTCATGTCGGCTTATCCTTGGAAACAGGTATTTATGTCAGTGGTGAAATGACTCGTGTATAAATGAGACTCGAGCCCCAGATGCTCAGCTTTCCCCTGGCAGACGACAGTCTGTGTCTGTCTGTGTTATTGCGTGTGGCAATGCCGTGCCCATTTCACGCAGGCTCATAGGAGCACCCAGACCTGAAAAGCTCATTGACCCTCCTGGGTGGCAGAGAAAAGTCATTATGGCACGGAGCAGTGCTACCGGTCCCCGGGAATGGCTCCTTTGGGCTGCCCCGGTACCCCCATGGTACTCAGACCCTGGGCTCTGCCTGCACCTGGACCCCAGGGTGGGCAGGCAGACGGGAAGTCTCGGTTCTCCGGCCATGCAGAGGAAGGACCCAAAGGCACCATGGCTGTGCTGGAAGGCGGGAGGCTGAGGGCTGGAGGGGACAGACCCCGCGGGCTGGTGAGCCGCAGGCAAGCCCCCAAGGTGCTGGTGTGGTGGAGCAGCAGCAGGATGGCTTGTGCAAAGCACACCCAGTGAGGCAGCGTGTTCACACCTCTCTGCATGCCCTGGGAAGACGTTTCAGTTTCAGTTTCAGTTTCAGGAAGAGTACTTTGAGCTGGAAGGGAGGGGGTGACCCACGCTCCAGAAGAAGCTGAGTGTGGGGACAGGCTCTGAACACAGCGTGGGAAGGGAGATGTGTCTGTCAGGAGACTGGCAGCCTGGCACAGGAAGCAGGGGAGGTGCCCTTTGAAGAGTAAATGGCACAGAAAGAAGGGGAAAATGAGAATTATGGGATCATCCTGAAGACAACCCAGTGGCTAAAATGCACTGGAGCAGGGACCTGCTGGGACCAGCCAAAGGAAAACATCCTCCCTTCTGGCAGCAAAACTCTTCTGTCTCCAGTGAAAAGATTAAAGAAGGACTCGGGGAAGGTGGTAAATGGTGTTTTTCCCTGCCTGCCCAGCAAGGTGGCAGGAGCTTGCCTGGGAACATGAATCATAGAACCAGAGTACTTTGAGCTGGAAGGGACCGTTAAAGGCCACCTAGTCCAACCCCCTGCCACGGGCAGGGACATCTTCAGCTACAGCAGGTTGCTCAGAGCCCCGTCCAACCTGACCTGGAATGTGTAGATGGGGCATCTCCTACCTCTCTGGGCAACCTGGGCCAGTGTCTCACCCCCCTCAGCGTAAAATTTCTTCCTTACAGCCAGTCTAAATCTTCCCTCTTTTAGTTTGAAGCCATTACCCCTTGTCCTGTCACGACAGGCCCTGCTAAAAAGTCTGTCCCCATCTTTCTTATAAGTCGTCTTTAAGTATGAAAGGCCACAATAAGGTCTTCNAGGGGGGCTACAGCCAAGCCGCAGTGAGACTTGACCCCTCTCCCGCAGCAACAGGACAAGGGTCAGTGTTTTAAACTGACAGAGAGTAGGACTGGACGTAGAGGGAAGGTTTAGATTAGACACATGGAAGAAATGAGGGTGGTGAGACACTGGAAAACGTTGCCCAGAGACGCTGTGAATGTCCCAACATTGGGAGTGCTCAAGATCAGGTTGGACGGGGCTTTGAGCATCCTCACCTAGTGAGAGATGTCCCTGCAGAGGCCTTGGGCTAGATGATCTT
>VXBO01003066.1:279150-307529 GCA_013400135.1 Rhinoptilus africanus
CGGGGCACGCACGTGCTGCCCCCTGCCCGCGGCTCCTGCCCCAGGCCTTCATCCCCCGGGATGGTCTCCACCAGCACAAAGCCACCGGCCTCCTTGGCAGGGTGGCTTCGTCCTTGCCACCAACCAAGGTCTGGGGCCATCGTTGGTCCCTTCCCAGCACGGCCGCCCCGGAGACACCCTTCTGAGGGGGGGGCTCAGAGGGTGGAAGTCGCTCCCGCACGGTGCGCCTGGCTGTGAGACCCCACGGACCCCCAGCACCCTGCCCCAAACCACGGCCGGGGTGCGAGCTGGCAGGTCTGGCCAGGGCATGTGGCTCAGGGAGACGGGAAGCTGGGCTGCGCTCGGTGGGTTTGCTTTTGCTTTTCTCTCTTGGAGCTGCTGAACCCTCGTTTCTTCAAAACGCTGTCCCTCCCCCAGCTTCCCCAGCCCGCTGGAGAGTGGGTGGATGGAAATACCTTTCTTGGGATAAGGAATAACTGGCGTGATGGGGGACGTGGTGCTCGGCAGTCTGCTGCCTTGCTTGGCTCTTGCCAAGCGGGATGGGTGAGGAAGGCACCGTGGGCAGGAGGAGGAGATCCTCGGCAGCGCGATGGTCCCGCTGGCCGGCCGCTCAGCCAGGCAGTGCCGGTGCAAGGACCCTCCTCTCTCGGGTAAGCTCAGCCCGAGGGCATGTGGGACGTAAGCCAGGCCGAGCATCCTCACCTCCGTCTGTGCCGTTGGTCTCAGACCTGTAGTTGGGATGAGATGATACCAAATGTAGACCTGGAGGAGCAAATCCCAGACGGTTGGAAATGGCACAGATCCTTCTTCTCCAGCTGAGTTCCCTGTTGCCTGCTCTCCAAGGCCAGGAGAAGCTGGAGCTCCCTGTAACTGGTGCAGCAGGGATGTGGCTTGAGCCGTGCTCTGAAAACACCCTCCAAGGCGTTTGGATGGATGGAGGGCACCTTTTTTTTTTTTTTTTTCCTGCAATATCCCGTTTATAAAACAGAGGGAGCTGCCGTGCTTTTCTGGCCACCTGGTTGGAGCGAGCTGGTGAGGGGACAGGAGGTCCAGCAGCCCAAGCGCAGGGTGGGCTGCGGGGGGTCCCAACATCCCTCCCTCCTTCGTCTGCCCGTGGAAGGAGGAAGGCGAGTCAGGTCCATGCAGAGAAGAGGGTGTCTTTAACGCCGGGTTGGGAAGGAGCCGAGGTGAGTCTGCAGCCGGGGAAGAAAGAAGCCAGGCCCAGGGATGCAGCTGATGGCACTGCGGCCTGAAGCGAGGAGCCCACCAGAGGTGTAAGCTGCTGAGAGTCTGGGCTGAGGGACCTTGTCCCGGCTCCCTGGGCCCCAGAACATGGTGTCTTCAGCCTGGGCCGGCTGGAGCCGAGGTCCCACCTTGGGGGGCAGCTGGGGAGGTGCGGGTCTGAGCAAGCTTTCCCAGCCCTGAAGGAGGTGAGCATCGGCGCAGACCCTGGGGCATGTACTGAGATGGCTTCGTCTTCCTTCAGCAGGGAAGCAGCCCGCCGTGCCGAGGGTGTCCACGGCACCTCTACCTCCTGTTCCCCCACCCTGTTAGTCAGGCCCTGCTCCATAAGGAAGCAATTATTTTGTGCCCCCACGAGCCCCTCCCTGAGCCTGCGCAGGACACTTGCACTCGGTATGGAAACGCGACAGATTTTCCATATTCCGCTTTGCCCCGTGATGTTTAAAAACGTACGTGACGGCCTCTTCCAAATGCTGCAGACTTGGCTGGCACTCAAGCAATAACAGGCTGTGTGACACCAGGGGCATGAAATATCGTACCAATAGCCAGAGAGGAGGGGGGAAAAAAATGAGATGTCAAAGTGCAGCGTGTTTCCGGCCCCGTTGTCGTGAGCCATCCTCTACCCGATGTGAGAGATCTTTCAAAGCTGGCCAAATGTTGTCATCTCTGAATACCATTTTAAATATTCATCCAGACTATTTTCAACATCTGTGCCCGGCATGTTGTGAAAAGGCAACAAGGGACGTTATGGAAACCAGATCACTTTATTCCCATATGGAGTGGAAAGGGGTTGAAGAAATGGAGACTTCTGGGCCAGGACCGCACGAGTCCCGTGCGTCCGTTGGGAGCAGCAGGAGGAAAACCCTCTGCGCCCTTCGGGATGCTCCCGGGAGCAGTCGACGGAGCCCAGCGGCATGGCAGGAGTGTGCGAAAGGGTTCAGGGAGCTGGGGTGGGATTAAAGCTGGGGAAAGCAACAAGTCAAGCAGTAGTAGAGGGTAATAAATAGGGTAGCATTGAGGCAGCCATGCTTTCTGCTCCTGCAAGGCCAGGGGCTCCAAATGCCTCCTTGAGTTGGGAGCATGAGGAGGAGATCTCTAGCTTGCACTGGCCACGGGATGCAACAGAGTGTTGGTGCAGCAAAATAGATTGATCCCTGCAGTGTGGACGTGATACCGTGCTTAAATCTCCCCTCCCGGCAGCGGGACCACCTCTACCCAGGGCTGCTGGGGAGCAGAACGGGCACGGGGGACCCAGCAGGACGCCCCTGCGGGACCTCGATCCCTCCTTCCTGTGGGCAGCGTGGCTTATGGGTTACCGAAATGGGTGAGCAGGGATGCATCCAGGCATCCAGCCTTTGACAGCTCCACGCACATGGTTGAGCCGCCTGGGGACTGTTTGCCTTGTGGTGGATTTCTTTTTTTTTTTTTTTTGGTTGTTTTCGATAACCTAGGGAATCTGGGCTCTGTTTCTGCCTTTTGTAACGTCAGGCTGCAACTAATTCAAGCCAGGCCAGATTCTGACCACAGGTATGCCAGTGTAAATTTGAATGGAGTCGCTTACGTCTTGGTTTGGCCTGATCTGAATGGAGTTAGTTCTGGCTGATGCCAAAGGGGCTGAGGTCAGAATCTGGCCCATCCTTTCCTGAGTGCAGTGTAATTTGTATGCGTCTCCTGGCACCGCTGGGGTATCGTATGGCTTGTGTAATGCTGGCTTTGGCCTGCCAGAGTGCATTGCAATATCTATTGCCGGGAGTGCCTGCTGCAGGAAGACGCTGCCCTGTAATTGCCCACGTGAGCTGCGCGTACTTTGGGGAGCAGGGGCTGAAAGCCCCAGGGGCTGTGCAGAGCAGTCGGCTCCACGGATGTGGGTCTGTACGCACTTGGAAGCTTCTGATATTTAAATATCAGAAGAGAGGAGGGAGCTCATAGAGAAAAGCGAGGCATCTCCTCGGTGCCATTAGCTGCATCCCAAGTGGGCACTGGTTGCTCCATTAGTGGCTGGGAAGGTGATTACCGCTGCCCACCCACCGCATCCCTCTGGCCTCTCCCCACCACATACGCTCCCTCCCGCTGGAAAGCTGAGCCCAGTCCCAGTGCTTTGGCTGCGTGGGGTTTTTCCTTTAATTTTAAATACTTCTCAGTTGTGTTTTTTTGTCCCAGCAACACATGGAATGATTTATCTGCGGCCGGAGTACGGTTTGGTCCTGATGCATTTTGTTTGTTGGGAGGAGGGAAGAAAGCATCCCCCAGGTGGCATTGGTGCAGCGGGTGAGGGACTGGTGCCCGCCGAGGGGAGGGAGGTGGGGGGGACCCCGTCAGCTCCCCATTCATGGGGCTGGGGCAGATCTGCAGTGGGTCACCCCACGGCACATGTGGCAAGGGTGCGGGGATGCTGTCACTAGAAAGGGCCCGTAATGAGGTGGGAATGTGCACGATCCAGTAACAGATGCATCCCAGTTAAGGGACACGCTCTCGTCATTTATGCCAGGTTACATCTGCTCTGAGCCCTCCTTTCCCACCAGTGCCCTCTTGCTTGGAGGGCACCTGAGCTGCTGGTGGGCTTTACTGGGAATGGCACAACTCAGGGATGAGCACTCCTCATGGATCAGCCCTATCCAAGCACTTTGGATCCAGTTGCTGGATCCCCTCAAGTCCTGGGGTCCTTTGGCCCTTCCTGGGGTTTTCTGTCCCCTGCTCCATGGCTGTGCTGGGCCATGAGGAGCCCTGTCAGGGTGGGCGGCTCCATCCCTGCCCCATGCTGGCACCCAGGACCTCATTCCCGTGCACAGGGTGATGCAGCACCTTGTGGGGACCAGGCATCCCCATCCCAACCAGTTCCAAGGAAGGCCAGGGGCTGTCCCTGAGGGATGCAAGCACCCCACACACTGCGCTGCCCCGGCCCAGAGGAGAAGCCCAGCCCACTGCGCCATGCCAGCGGCATTGGAGAGGACCCGGGGGAGCGGCACAGGTCCCTGGCAGGAAGGAAGCACCATTTCCCTGCCATCCCTTGGGGCTTTCCCTTTTTCCTCCCCAGCAGTGCCGGCTGCTTGGCTTTAGCTGTGGCCTGCCCTCGAAACCCATGTTTTTCAGTGGCCAGGCTGCGGTGGAGCACTGCTCGTGCCACTCACGCCTTCCCCCTCTGCTTTAATCAAAGAACGCTGCTCCTGCGCCGCAAAGGTCCCAGGATCAAATCTGGCTAATAACCCCCTTCCCTCCCTGCCCTCTGTTGTTCCACTTAATCCTGTAATTACCTCTGCAAAGCTACCACTGCCCCGGTCTGCTGGGTGGTGACCCCGGGCCTGCTGTCGGCACCAGCATCTGTATTTGGGGAAGTTTGCTCTCTCTGCCCTGGCTCACCTGCTGCACCTGCCTCCTGTGTTCAGTTTTGGGGACCATGCACCCCAGAGCCCTGGGCACGCAGCTGTGCCCAGCATCGCTCTCGGCGGCGCTGTCTCCCGGGAAGGAGAACCCACGGTGGCCTCGAGCATCGCCCCAACAAGCCTCCCGCAAGGCGAGGAAACGCCACCGGCTGCCTTGGGAAGCGTGTTGCTGTAGGGAGAAGGGGTGTGGAGGCGTTGGATGCGGTAGCTAATTTTTTTAAAGCACTTCTGAAGCGCTACGGCGGCGTGACTTCCTTCCAAACCGCACGGCTGTTAGCATTCCCCGAGCGGAGGAGTGAGGAAATCGCCCACCTCAAAAATGCAGCCGCTTCTGGGGAGGAGCCGGGAGGGCGGCTGCTTCCTCGGGAAGGGTGAGCCCGGCCGCCGTGTCCCCCCAGCTCTGCCAGAGCTGGTGGCGGCCGGGAGCTGGCGGCCACCCGAGAGCCTCGCTGGGGACACCTTCGGGATGCCGCCCCCGGGAGATGCACCCCATCACTTATGTCCCTCCTCGTGCCGGATCCAGGCGGGTGCTGGGCTGGATTCGGCGCCGAGAGGCTCATCCCATTGCTCCCTGCTTAGTCAGCAGCATCTCCATTTGATCTGAACCGGGGGCAGTGAAAATGGGAAGTGGGAAGGGGGGGCAGATGGGGGCCGGGGAGAGAAATACCCACTCCCGGGCCTCTCTGGCAGCTTGCCGGCAGTCCCGGGGTCACACTGAATATGCATAAAAGGGAGCAGATTGCAGCTTGCCCTCCTCTCCGATATGGAGGTGAGGCCCGCGGAGACCACCGGCCCCGGCTCTCTTTCAGCGGGATAATGGGGTGAGCCGAGCGCGGAGCGTGCGTGCCTGTGTGTGGTCTGGTGGATGATAATGATTTCCATTCATGCCCTGCCTCTGCAGTGCCGATGTGCCGCTGGGCGAGCGTTGACTCCCCAACGGCTGCTCCCCGGCAGGAGCAGAGTCCCCAAAAGTTGGGCACTGAATGTCTGGGCTTGTGCCTTGGTATGGATGGTGGGAGGGACGGAGTTTCCCATCAGGGCAGGGAGGATGGGCAGGAGATGCTCATTCCATGTGTCCCAAAAGCAGCAGTAATCCCAGCCCCGGTCCCAGCGCTGCCCATAACACCTTTGCCTCTGGGGTCTCCCCTTGCTGCCGTTGGATGCAGCTGCTGTCTCGATCCCCTGGGCAGGGATCTCCCAACACCTTGGGAAATTAAAAGGCCTTTGCAGGTGACACACCTGAGCATGTCCCTGCTCGTGTCCCTTTACTGCCATGGGGCAGGAGGTGGTGGGTGGAGGAGACTTCTCCGTGGCAGGGTTCAGCCTTGTTCGATACACCCTGCGTCACCCTGGGGTGGACGGATGCAGCTGCTGAGACATCCCCGGGGCTTTCTCCTCTCTCCTCCCAGCGCAGAGGTCTTCCCACAGGGTTGTCCCCGTGTTGTGTGCTGCCCTGGGGCTGGGGGGGTGGGAGGTGGTGGTGGCTGCCCCCAGCGGGGTCCCTCTCTGTGGGGTGTGTGGTGGGATGGAGGTGATGGCGGGGCTGGCAGCATCACCGGCCTGGAGGAGCTGGGCTGGGTGTCCGCAGGTGTGCGCATGGCCAGGTCTTGCAGGGGGGTCTGCCCACATTCCGCAGCCCGCGGTGCTGGCTGTGAGTACAGGAGCCTGTGGGCTGGCAGGGGCTCTTCTTCGCTGCCTGCTCCTTGTCACCAGGCGGGTGCTGAGGATGGTCCCATCGGGATTGCAGTGGGCAGTTAACCAGCCACTGTCTTTGCTCAGCAGTTCCCGGACAGGCAGACACAGGGGAGCTTGCCCAGGAGGCAGCTGACTCCAGTGGGGCCGGAGGTCCCGGGATGCGCTTCACAGCCTGGTGCTTGCGGCACGGTGCTTCCTCTGCTGCGGCGGCTGCTGCGTTCCTGCGTGCCACGCTCCTCGGGTAGGGGATTCCCAGTGCTCTGGGTGCTCCAGGGACAACATCCCTTGTCTTGCTGCCTGCTGCCTGCCCAGCCATCGAGCCACAGGCTGGCGTGTCCCTGAAAGGCTCTGCGGCACTGCCGGTAGCGAGGGATGCAGAGACCACCAAAAGAGCTGCCGATTTTTCAGCAGTGAGCAGCTCCTTTTCCATCAGCAGAGGATTAAGCGGCGAGGAAATGGCACAGAGGTGGCAGGGCCAGGATTTGTCCTGGGGGAGATGTGCAGGGATGGGCTGAGACCCCTGTCCCCGCTCCCCCCTCGGTGGGCACGGGCTCTGGCGCTGGCTGCCCGCCTGAGCGTGGCTGGGAAGGGAGGAGCTTCCCCCCATTAGTGGTTTGGCAGCCTGGAGACAGGCAGCTTTCTTCCACAGCCCCGGCTCCGTCTTTTTGGCAAAAGGAAAAAAAAAAAAAAACCAACAAAAAAATCCTGGATCATTTGAAACAGACTTTCCCCTGCCAGCCTCCTTTGGCCAGAGTGGGCAGCCGGACGGGCAGGAGCCGGGTTGGGGACTGTAGATGGGCAGCATCTGCAGGGTCATGCTGCCGGCGCCGGGCTTTGCTCCTGAGAGCGAAGCGCAAAACCCAAGTCATCCCAAAAGGATTTACTAGTGGGTGAGGGGATGATGGGTGGATCTCCTCGGCCTGCCCTGGCTGTGGCACAGGCTGGTAGAGACCGGAGAACCTGGCTTGGTGGCTGGAGCAGGCAGCAGCTCGTGGGACGGCAGGGCTGATGCCACTCACCCAGCCGGGCAGCTCAGGGGTCTGCCGCCAGCTGCGGCGCCAGGGGCCCTTCTCCCGGGAATGGGTGAGCTGTGGTGGCTGGTGCGATGCTCAGGATAGGGAATGGCTGATCTGCAGCTTGGGGGGTGCTCCTGCTGCAGCCAGAGCTGGCAGATGGAGACATGACCTCCGGTCCCTCTTCCACCCTCCAAGCCAGTGGTGCAGGAGATGGGCCGTGTCCTCTGGGAGCCACCCAGCGTCCCCATGCCCTGTGCTGTGGCTGCCAGGAGAGAAGCCCAGCCAAGCCCTGCATTTGGTCCTTTCTTTTGCCTCCATCAACAGACAGGCCAGACCCAGACCTGGGTTTCTTGCAGGTGAGACCACAGTAACCTCCTTTTGCCAGTGGAGGTAGTGTGGGGTGGTGGGATTTGGAGGGGATCCAACCCCTAGCTTGGAGACCCATCATGCCCATGGCCAGCAGGATGCTGCTGGGGCTGTAGCACGGCAGGGAAAGCAGTGCCAGCCCCAGCTGTGCCCTGGGACTTCATCCTGGCAGGCTCCTGCCTGTTGCAAAATGTCCCCGCAAGGTGTTTTCACTGCTGCCCCTTTCTCCTGTGCTGGTGGGAGCTGTCTCAGGCTGCAGTTGGATAACTTGAGGTTTGCAGCCACTGTGGCAGCTGAAAGGTCTCCCCAGCTCTTCCCCGCCACCTCTCCTTGGCCGCTGTGTGGTGATGGGGGTCCCCGAGCTGTGCGTGACAGCCGGGGCTGCTGGCAGGCGTGAGCGTTCGTGTCGCTCCTGAGACAGTTTGTGAGAGGCCAAGGAAGGGCTGGACCCCATTTCAACCTCCTCCTCCTCCCAAACCTCAACTCCTTCTGCCATTTTCCACAGTATTTTTGCTCCTGCTGATGAGGAGCAAGGCATTGCTGTGGATAAGGCACCACAAAGTAATCTCCTCCCTGCCCTGCTCCCAGGATGCTGCACCAGTAAATGTGGGGTGGGAAGGTGGGCATGGGTGGAGGGCCAGACATGAGGTGTTCCCCATCCCGTGTTCCCCATCCCCACAGGGCTGCCAGCACCAATCTCTCTTTGCTCTCGCCCCAAGGAGGAGCCGCTTCCTACGCCCCGGGAGGATGGAGGTCCTGCAGCTCCTGCGCCTGCTCCTCACCACCGCCATGCTGGGCCTCTCCCAGACAGTGAACCCCTTCGTAGCCCAGCAGAACCCCCCGGACCCTTGCTACGATGAGAGCGGCGCTCCTCGCCGCTGCATCCCTGAATTCGTCAATGCCGCCTTTGGGAAGGAAGTTCAAGCCTCCAGCACGTGTGGGAAGCCCCCGACGCGGCACTGCAATGCCTCAGACCCCCGCCGAGCCCACCCGCCCGCCTACCTGACCGACCTCAACACCGCCTCCAACATGACGTGTTGGCGCTCGGAGACCCTCCACCACTCGCCCCAGAACGTCACCCTCACCCTCTCCCTTGGCAAGAAGTTCGAGGTGGTCTACGTCAGCCTCCAGTTCTGCTCGCCCCGGCCCGAGTCCACTGCCATCCTCAAGTCCATGGACTATGGCAAGACCTGGGTGCCCTACCAGTACTACTCCTCCCAGTGCCGTAAGATCTACGGCAAGCCCAGCAAAGCCACCGTCACCAAGCAGAACGAGCAGGAGGCCCTCTGCACCGACGGCCTCACCGACCTCTACCCCCTCACCGGCGGGCTCATCGCCTTCAGCACCCTCGACGGGCGACCCTCCGCCCAGGACTTCGACAGCAGCCCCGTGCTCCAGGACTGGGTGACGGCCACCGACATCCGCGTGGTCTTCAGCCGCCCGCATCTCTTCCGTGACCTGGGCGGCCGGGATGCCGGCGAGGAGGAGGGGGGCACCAGCTCGACCCCCTATTACTACGCGGTGGGGGAGCTGCAGGTGGGCGGGCGCTGCAAATGCAACGGGCACGCGGCGCGGTGCGTGAAGGACAAGGAGCAGAAGCTGGTGTGCGACTGCAAGCACAACACGGAGGGGCCCGAGTGCGACCGCTGCAAGCCCTTCCACTACGACCGGCCCTGGCAGCGGGCCAGCGCCCGCGAGGCCAACGAGTGTCTGGGTGAGTGGGTTTTTTAATATTTTATTTTTTTCTGGGGCTGAAACCGCAAAACGAGTCACTGGGGGAGGAAATGGTGGGTGCTGAGCTGAAGCCATGGAGCGTGCTTGTCCGGAGATGCTGGGGAGCATCCTCCTCGCTGGAGGGCTGGGAAAGGCTCAAGCATCTGCCCTGCCTCTCCTGTGCGTGCCCCCCCCCGGCGGTGTGGTGGTTTGATCATGAGTCAAAGCACCGAAACCCTCTGAAAAATCCCCGGTGTCTTCCAGCTGGTCAGCAAACCTTGCTGTGGGATGTGGGATGCCTGGCTGGACGTGTCTCCCTTGGGCAGCAAATGAGCTGTCCCTGGGCTGGGAGGGGGAATCGTGGCGGTGCCCTGTGAGATGTGCTTTGGGACAGGGAACAGACAGCAAAACCTGGCAGAGACTAAGGACGTACTTGAGATACCCCGATTCCACGCTTTATCATTCGCGTTCGGTCTGGCACGGTGCTTTGCGTGGTGGTTTTAGATTGTCTGCCCTTGCAAAGGTTTCCATGAGTTAAAAATACTGTCATCGAAATGAAACATTTCCAAAATATCAACTGGCATGGCTTGGCTGTCCTGCTCGTGAATCTTTGTTGGATTTTGATGGAGGTTTTTGCCTTTTGTCCTGATTTGGGATGGGGCTGGGGGATGCCAGAGCCCTGTGAAGGTCTGGGAGAGGGAGGAACAGCCTCTTGCTCCTCCTGGACCGGAGCCCGGGTCCCAGGGGGTGGCGGGAGGATGGAGACAAGGGAAAGCCATACCATTAATCAGCCCCTGAAAGGCTCAGTGTATGTGCCAGAGGTCAGAGGGACTTGTTAGTATTTGTGATCGATGTCTTGTTGAGATCCCAGCTGTCAGCTTAAATATATATATGTTACAGTGGATTTCTTCTAAGAACGGCTAAAAAGGCAGCAGATTCAAAACAAGTGCCAGGGACAATGCTTTAAAGCACCTCACGCCCTGTGGGAATGTGTCAGTCCTTGCGTTTTCCCACTTGTCTCAGAAAGATGATATTTAGATCCAAGCTTGGAAAAAAAATCCACCCTCAAACTCCACACCCTGCCCACGGCTGCTGCCTCCAGCAGCCCACAGGTCGGGCAGGGGAGGGCTCCGGCTGGTGGGTCAACCCATGGAATCCCCCTGGGACGAAGGGAGGACCCCGACCCGGTGGCTGCCTCTCCTGTGGCACCCCACACCGCACCCTCCTCACCACCAAATCCCCCGGTAAAGCAGCGTGATGGCAGCGGAGGTGGCTCTGCCAGCACAGAAGGGGCTAAAACGGAGGAAGCTCATTTTGCAGGAACATCTGCAGATCTCCTGTCTGTCTGTCCATCTTGTCCATCCATCGCAAGACAAGGCTCCCGCTCCGCAGGGCCATGCTCCTGAGCATCCCTGCCCCCAGCGGCGTCTCCCTTTTGGCAGATGGGGCTGAGAAGATAAACGAGGGAGAGCAGAGGAGGCGGGGACCGGCGCGGTCCCTTCAAGCTCCCCCTTGACAAGCCCCGCACACAAAGACCCTTCCCCGAGCTGCGTGTGAAAGTAGTTTTTCCTGTTGATTCGCTCCCCTTCTTTCTCCCTTTCCCCTCTCGGGCTTTGTGCCCTCTCTGAAGGGACCTGAAAGAGCTTCTCCATCACCCGCCTCCAAAGGGCTTAGCAGCTGAAAGCTGGATTAGCTCCCCGAGCCTTCCCCTCTGTGCCTTTCAACAATGACATCTCCCCAGCCAGCACGAACAGACGCAGCAATTAGCACCAATTAAAAGGAGAGGCCGCCCGGGAAGTTCCCTTTGCTCAGTCCGGAGGCTGCAGGGTTGCGGACTGCGGTCCTGTGTCTGGGCATCGGCGGTGCTGGCTCCTGGTGGTGGATGGTCACGCATGGCCGGGGGGGGGTGAGGAGGAGGAGGGAGGAGGAGCTTGGCAGCCCAGCGCCAGCTGAGGGGCAGGGGGCTGCAGCACCTCAAAAGTGGATCCGGATGGAGCCATGGGGCTGGTACAGCCTCAGGTCGTGCTGGGATGTCACCTCTTGGCTCTGTGCTGCCCAGCGCCATGCATGGGGGTTCGTCCCCCTCCAGCACACGGGAGTCTCTGCCTACTCCGGCGTGGGGACAAATTAACGTCCTGCACCATGTCACAGCGCTGGGACATCCATCCATGCAGCTGGGAGTGAGGAGAGACTTCTTATTTCACAAGAAGTTCTGCCTCTGGCTGGTGCAGGGAAAGGCAGAGGTGAAACAGCCCAGTGATGCCCGAGGTCTGAGCATCGCTGCAGGATGTCACCCCTCCACGGCTGCCGGAGGGGGCCTGTGGCATTTTCGGGGACACCGTCATGCTGCGGTGTTGCAGGTGTTGGCATGACTTTGGGAAGCAGGCAGGTCTGGGGATGTTGCAGCCAGGATGGCACCAGCGGATTTGCCACGCTGCTGGCTTGGCAAGAAGGCACAGTGCCAGCTCCGTGCTGCAGGGTGCATGGCCCCGCGCCTGGTGGTTACAGAGCGGTGCCGTCAGTCCACGGGCACAGGGGGCTCTCCTGATACCCAAAAGGGCTGCGTGTCCCTCAGGCAGCTTGCCCTGCCAATTTTGGGATGCTCTGTGTGTGCCCTGTGCGAAACAGGGGACACAGAAGGGCAGGAAAGAGAGTGCCGTGTCCCCATCCATGTGTACCCCCAGCTTTTATCCTGAATCAGGCTCAGTGAAGGAAAATCCTGTCAGAGCGACTGGTGGGAGCGTGATCGCCGAAATCCCGAGCTTTCCTGAGTATTCCTGCAGACTCGTGCCATCTCCTTCCCACCGCTGCTGCCGGCCCCTGCCTGCACAGGCAGAGCTGCTGGGGGCAGCCCGGTCACCCCCTCGGCAGGCTGCCCCCGAAACACCCGGCCTGGGGAAGGGGGGGAAGCGGATTAGCACAAGGCAGCCACTGGAAGTAATTGATGCACTCGCTGGTAATGCGGGAGCTCTTGTTCCCTTTGTGGCCGCCGCGGCGGGAGCGCTCCCCGGAGCACCGGGATAATGCACGGGGCTCACTTTGATCTGGGGGACTCGGCAGGGAAGGGGCTGCGCACTCCTGGGAAGCCCTTTCTGGCTGCTGCTCCCTCCGCTTCGGGCTGGGGGGCTGTGGCAATCGATCAGGGATGCCTGTCCCTGAAAACACCGATCCCTGGAGCAGTGACGGGATTTAGAGGATCCCATGTGCTTTCCTGGTGTCCTCTACCCCCTCCTGTACATGTTTGCTTTCTTTCTCTGTCTCAGTGCTTCCCATGCAGTAATCCTCTGGGAAACCCCCCAGCGAGCTGGCCGGGGCTGCTTTGCCCTGTGGAGCAGGATCCGTGCTGCTTGTTGCAGTCACATCTGCAGCCCCTTCCGTTGCTGCATCCCCCACAGCGGGGTGTTCCTCGCCCTCTTCCCAGCACATGTGCTGGAAACCGGCAGGTTCCCAGCAGCTCCAGCCACCGTCCGTCCTTCCCCAGGGAGAGCCAGGGAAGGGGTTCGTGGTAGGTGATGGCTTTCAGAGGTGGGCAAGCAGGCAGCATCCCCCTGCCACCCCTGCCCGGGCACCTGCTCCCCATGTGGGGCAGCATCCCAGCGGATCTGGGGTGCAGGGGGGAGGCAGCCACCGAGGTGGAGGGGATTAACTCTTGTCTGACCATCCTGAGTCCTGCTCCTGCCAGGACGGGGCTGGAGTGGCTCAGCCTTGTCCCTCGCAGCCCCTCAGGGAGGGCTCCCTGCTCCTACTTCCCCTCCTGCTTCTTGGCGGCAGAATTGCGATCCCCGGCCCCTCTCTCCAAACCCCTTCTCCATGCCGGAGGGGCAGCGTGGATGGGAGGGAAGCCCCGTCCTGCCCCGCCGCCCGGCCGGGCTCTCCTCCAGCCAAAGCAGGGGCGTAGCTGGAGTCTGCTGCGGGTTGGCAGCAGCGGCCGGTCTAGGGTTTCGCTGAGCCCGCTGCCTTGGCTAATCATTCCCAGGGAACTCGTAGGGGCGGCGAGCCCCGCTCCCGCCCTGCGGGCTCCATCGCCTGCCTCGCGTGTGCCCCGGTGCACGGCGCTGCCCGTCCCCTGCCCAGACCCCCCAAACCCCCCCGTGCCCTCAGCCCGGGCACCTCCGCCCGCAGCGACCCGGGGGAGGTT
Source organism: Rhinoptilus africanus (assembly GCA_013400135.1). Lineage (NCBI taxonomy): Eukaryota > Metazoa > Chordata > Aves > Charadriiformes > Glareolidae > Rhinoptilus > Rhinoptilus africanus. The sequence continues at coordinate 292,701 of VXBO01003066.1, forward strand.
GTGGGGTGGCCAGGGCCTGGGCAAGGGTTCAAACACCATCAAAAGGGGAACAGAAGGTTGCTCCGCTGCAAGGTGTTGACGTTTAATTAGTCTATTATTGCAAATTATTAGATCTTGTGATAGTTTAATTGATCATATGATTGTTTAATTGGGCATACTGTACAAGGGCGGAAGCAAGCTACCACGTAATTAGCCCCAAACTGTGCAATTAAATTCTTATTAATACCCCAAACAGCAGGGAACATTCAAGCCTTTAATTAGTGATTAACGGGAGACAGACAGAGCTTGCAACCAAGTCGGCGCTGAGGAACAGTGCAAGTATTTAGCCGGGTAAGGGGGGGACCCGTCTGCCCCGATTAGCGCCGGGTGGCTGCGGCAGGGGGCGAGGGGACGGCCACGTGTGCTGGTGTGACCCTGTCCCCGAGCAGGGCACAGCCACCCATCCCAGCCTGGCCAAGCCTGGGCAGGTCTCCCATGTCGCCTGGCCAGGATCGTGCCCAAATCCCGCCTCGGCTCGCACTAAGGCGGGGGCGGTTTGCTGACACCCGGCCCCGGCTGGGAGCCACAGCCCGGGGCGGGCGGCATCGCTGCCCGCAGGCAGAGGGGATGGTGCCAGGCAGCAAGAGGCGGTTTCTCCCCAAAAGCCAGCTCCTGGGAGGATTTGCAGCAGGTTCCCAGGAAAAGGTGGCCCCAGGTCTGATGGGAAGGTGCCAGCCGGGAGGTTCCCCCAGCCCCAGGCAGGGTCGGTGGGGCTGTGGAAAGTCCCCGGCCAGTTACTCTCTCACCAATTAAACTGGAGGCAGAGAGGGACCCGCGCCGAGGGCGGCGAATCATTTACCTGACCTTTCTCCTCCGCTGCCCATCGCCTCCCCTCTGGGCTGCCGTCCCCTCTCCTTCCCCAGAGGCTGCTGGCGGCTCGCCCGGGGCGGCTTGGAGCACTCCCAGCGGGATGGCAAAGCTGCCTTGTGGGGTGACCCAACTGGCCTTTCACTGATGCAAGGAAATACCCCCCAAAATTACTCCTTTGCCACAGTTATGTGTGGCTGCCTCTGCTCAGTGGCACAAACCACCCCGGCTTGTCCCTGTCCCGTTATCTGCTGAGGGCAAGAGCAGCCTGGATGTCGGGGTACTTCACCACATGGTTCCTGGCCCTGGCAAAGCCTGGCCGCGCATCGGCATTCCCAGCCCAGCAGCATCCCTGGCACAGCAGCATCATAGTCTGCCTGGGACCACGGGCAGTATTTGCTGCTCTCCCTCCGGGTGCTGCATCCCATTACCTAGCCCCACGTCAGAATTTGCCTCGAAAGTCCCTTTTTTCACTGTTACCTCAGAATAAAAATGAGCTCGGAAGGCCCAAGCCCCCCAGAGGCACCCACCACCACGCCAGGCGGTTATTTTGATGCCTGCCATGTGATTTTTGCACTAATCTCATAACTCGGGGGAGCTCCGGGGGGAGCTGAGGTTTGAGCGCGTGGTGCCGGCAGCACCGAGGCCGGCACCAACCTCTCCCTCAACTCCTTTAAGCCTCCAAAAAGGCTTTTTTTTAGAGCTGGGGTTTGCTCCAGCTCTCTTCCCCCAGCATCTCCGAGGCCGGAGCAAGGAGGGAGCGTTTGATCTGCGCGGGCTGAAGCTCCCACCGGCGCTGCCGGCCCGGGGGGAGGCGACTTCACACGACCGCCAAGCCAGGCCTCAGCAGTTAAATCTGGGCTGACACGTTAATGAATTTCACAGTACGCCTGGAAAAACTCTCACCCAACCTCAATTTACCGGCGTGGGGAGGGGGCCGGGGCCGGGGGAGGAGGGCGCCGCGTTTTGCCGGGGGAAATCTTGTTCCCATTATCTTTTTGCGAGGGTGTTAAGCAGGAGCGGGCAGTGCTCTGCCTTTTTATCTCGCACACGTGGAATCGGGCGGGGGGGGCTGCGCGGTTCCTGTGGCTAATGAAAAAATGGCCTGCCAGTGTGTTTGCAGGAGCACACGCGTGTGCGCGCGCGTGCGAGCACCTCTGCAGGCGTACTCGTGCACGTGTGTGCACCCACATGCGAGCATGGGTGCCAACGTGTGTGCATGCATGTGTGAGCGTGCACGTTTGTGTGCAGGTTTCTGCACACGTGTGTGCACACAGGTAACGGTGTGTGGATATTTGTGTGCACGTCTGTGTGCGTGCACAGGCATGTGTGCATGTGTGTGTGCACATGGCATGTGGGTATTTAGGTGCACGTTTGTGTGCAGGCGTGTTCACGTGTCCACGTTTGTGGGCACATGAGCTTGTGTATGTGCTTGTGCACATTTGTGTGTGGCACACGCGTGCGTGTGCACACATGGGTCGCTGTGTGAGCTTCTTTGTGTGCGCATGCACATGCACACAGGACAGAGCCTTAAATATAAGGAATTTGGGAGCTCCATTGCTGATGCCAAGCTGGCACCCAGCGAGGCAGCAAGGGCGATGCCGTCGCAGCCCCTGGCACCAGGCGGGTGGTCCTGCCAAAAGCCGGCTGGGCTCTGGTGACAGATCCGGCTGCTGGGGAAGGAGCAAGGGGACGCGGGGCTGCAGGTGCCCGGCTGGCGCAGCCGGAGCCCCTGGTTACACCCCTCCATCCCACACGCATCTGCCTTCAGCCGCACGCTGCCCTGTCCCTACATGTGCCCTTTCTCCTCCACCCGGACCTCCCGGCACTGGCCCTGTGGGGCAGCAGATGCTGCACATCTGGATGGCACGTTGGGACCAGCTGTGCTGTGCCCGTCCTACTCCCCCCGGGTCAGGCAGCCCTGGCCCCCAGCCGTGGTGGGGGGCACCGGGGCAGCTCCAGCCCACCCAGGGGGGCTCCTAGGTTTCGCCTCCAGCCCTCACCCTCTCCCCTTCCCTCACAGCCTGCAACTGCAACCTGCACGCCCGGCGCTGCCGCTTCAACATGGAGCTCTACAAGCTCTCGGGCAGGAAGAGCGGCGGCGTCTGCCTCAACTGTCGGCACAACACCGCGGGGCGGCACTGCCACTACTGCAAGGAGGGCTTCTACCGGGACCTCAGCAAGTCCATCACGGACCGCAAGGCCTGCAAAGGTAAGCCGGAGGTTCTTCGTGTGGGCAGCACCGGTGATATAATCTCTCTTGGTCTCATTGCTCTTCCTTCCCATCCTTGGGACATCCCTCTGCTCTGCTCGGTGTCTGGCTGCTCTCTCCGACAGCTGCAAGTCACCTCCAGCATCTGTCACCCTGGTCACCTCTGCCAGGACATCACTTGGAACCCAGCATCTCCCCAAGGGATGGGGGAGAACGACAGGCAGGGAGCGAGCAGGCTCCAGGAGCCCCGTCCTTCCTGGGAGGGTCCTGGTGTGGCCGCAGTCAGTGTTTGGAGAGATGCTGGGAAGGTGCTGGAGAAGGCGCATGACTAAACGTGCTGGAAACCTGCCCCTGACACCGATGTTGTCTGGGCCATAGACGTGCTCGGAACTGCTCAAGCTGCTTCACAAAATGCCCCACGGTGCCTTCCCTGCCCTGGAGGGCTGGGGATGCCGAGTGCTGGGCTGCGGTGCAGGACCTCACTGTGTGCTTTTCAGCGATGGGGTGGCTCTTGGGACCTGTTCTGGGGGGATGCTGAGCACCATGGGTCCTGGTGTCTGCAAGCAGGGTGGCTTGTCCCAGACCTGGCCAGAAGCTGCGCTGGCTCCAAGCCATCAAGCTGCAGCTTGACCTCACAAGAGCCCCTGCCTGTGCCAAACATCGTGGGACCTGCACCTCTCCTCTCCCTCCTCTACCTCCTGGCCAAACCCATCTGCTTTCTTTTACCTCTCCCTGCTCAGCCCCCTCTGTGGAGCCTTTTTCCTCTGTGAAGCCTCACAACAGTAGTTTCACCAAAGAAGCTGAGATAAGAAAACACGGTGCCCAGCCCCAAGGATTGGTGGGATCCAGGCCGAAATGCTGGAGCAGGCAAGAGGTTGGCCACGGCAGCTCTGAGGCCAGGAATTCATCCCTGACCCCCTTTTTTCTAGCTTAGATTGCAAGTACCTCCCAGAAGGGAGTGCAGTGTCCCCTCCGGTGCATAGTGCAGCCATGTGGGTTCGGGCACCTTCACTGCTGCGAGGACGTGACGCTAGCGTGTTTATGTAGGGCCTATAGCAACTGCTGAACCTCATTTTGGACCATTAACGTTGTGGCCACAGACCTGGATGGAAGGATTTGGCTTTTGGGTTTCCTCTGTCGGCTGCATTAGTGTTGGTTTTAGGTATGGCTCATTTGGGTGAGGGATGTAACAGGTAAAATCCCGCCGTTGCCTGTGCTGTGTGAGCCACCTGTGCCCATCCCTGTTCCTACGGGAGCAGTGGAGAGGATGGAGCAAAGGGAGAAGCTTCTCACGTTTGGCCGATGCGGTGGTGGCAGTGGGAGCGGGCACTCTCAGGGGGAGCCCTGCCCGCAGCCAGCTCATTAGCAAACGGCAAGCTAATCATTTTTAATAACCCCGGCAGCTGACTTGTCTGGTCCCAACTCGGCAACCCATGTCCCCAGGGGACCACACGCTGCTTCCCAGGCCCATGGCCTTGGCCAAGCGCCTCGGCCAAGCCATGTCACGGCTATGGCTATGGGCACGACAGCCCCCCGGCTGCAGCAAGGGTTTCCCATTGATGGGGCTTGTGCCAGGTGGCAACCAGGTCCCAAAGCTGTGTCAGGTGCCAGCATCCTTGAGGTGACACCGGGAGGCACTGGGAGGAGGAGGCAGGACAAGGCACGCATCCCCAGGGTCAATAGCACAGCATCCCAGGTCGTGTCCCATTCCTGGCAAGAGTCCTGGCTCTGACTGAGGCCAGGGAGGGGTGGCAGCAGCCCCCGGCTCCTGCTGCAGCACTGCCGGACTGGGGCAGCTGCAGCAAAATTCACTTTTCCATGAGGATTTTCTTCAAGTGCTGGGGGCTCGCGGGCAGCCCTGGCTCACCCCGACTGGCACCGGGGCTCGTGGGGTGCAGGGGTGGCAGTGCCACCCCCACCTCACCTCGCATCCTCTGTGAGCAGCATCCAATGTCCTCTCCCTGGATGAGGGGTTTCTACTCCCCATTGGTCCACCAGCTCCTTCTGCTTTTGCTATCAAAATTATGTGACAAAGTCCCAAGCAAAGTGGAAGCCTTGAAGGTGTGAACTCCCTGCGGGACCCGGGGTCCCCAGTGCTGCCTCTGTGCTGGGCATTGAGGTCTCCATTTCTACTCCAGCCAGGAAAGAGAGCACTCACCAAAAAAATAATAGTAAACAAAACTATTTGGGTCAGGACAGTTCTCGTTATCAGCACAAGCTGGGGGACAGTGTGATAGAGAGCAGCCCTGTGGAGAAGGAGCTGGGGGTGCTGGGGGACGAAAAGCTGGACATGAGCCAGCAATGTGTGCTGACAGCCCAGAAGGCCAATGGCACCCTGGGCTGCGTCAAAAGAAGGGTGGCCAACAGATCCCGAGAGGGGATTCTGCCCCTCTGCTCCGCTCTGGTGAGACCCCACCTGGAGTCCTGTGTCCAGCTCTGGAGCCTCAGCACAAGAAGGACACGGAGCTGTTGGAGCGGGGCCAGAGGAGGCCCCGGAGATGCTGGGGGGGCTGGAGCCCCTCTGCTGTGGGGACAGGCTGAGAGAGCTGGGGGGGTTCAGCCTGGAGAAGAGAAGGCTCCGGGGAAACCTTCCAGCCCCTTCCAGTCCCTGAAGGGGGCCTACAGGAAAGCTGTGGAGAGGCTGTTTGCAAGGTCATGTAGCGACAGGACGAGGGGCAATGGTTTAAACTAGAGCAGGGCAGGGTCAGATGAGCCATGAGGAAGAAGTTCTTTGCCCTGAGGGTGGTGAGACACTGGCCCAGGTTGCCCAGAGAGGGGGTGGAGGCCCCATCCCTGGAGACATCCAAGGCCAGGCTGGATGAGGCTCTGAGCACCCTGATCTGGTTGAAGATGTCCCTGCTCCCTGCAGGGGGTGGGACTGGATGGGCTTCATTCCAACCCAACACATTCTATTCTATTCTATTCTATTCTATTCTATTCTATTCTATTCTATTCTATTCTATTCTATTCTATTCTGTAACAAGCAGGATTTGGCTGGTGCTGGAAGCAGGGAGGGGGGTAACTGAACAGAGCCTGGCTCGATGTGTGGGTACAGGTTTGTGGGACCAGGGACACTGCGGGCGCAGCAATTCCTACCCGGGCTGTGGCTCAGGTCCCTCAGTTTTGAAGGATGAGGATGGAGGATGCAGAGGGGCCCCGGCTGCCTCCCTCTGCCTGCACCTGCCCAAAGCAGGCAGCAGCCTGCGGGCTGCCAGGGCAGGGCAGCAGGGCAGCAGTTGTGGAGCATTACGGTGATGGAAAGCGCCTCAGATTCAAGGTGGCTCCTCCGGAGGGGACAGCGTGGCGGAGCATCCCAGAGTGCTCAGGAGCTGGTGGGATGGGGCGAGGGCTGATGCCGCTGTGTAGGAGAAATGCCAGTGAGCGATGCCCAGGCTGCGGAGGAGCAGGGGGCTGCGGCAGGTCCCCCCCGGCAGACGAACATCCCTCCCCTGACTTTCCCCGTGCCAAGCCACCGGCAGGTCTCTGCCAGCCCAGCCCTGGGGGGGTGCTGCTTCCGGAGGGCTGGCAGGGTTTGCCTGCGGCTTGGAAATGCCGCACAGGTTCATCCCAGCCAGATGAACATGTGCACAAGGGCCGTCCCCCGCCACGGTGCATATGTTGAGGAGGATCTGGCAGTGAAGGCGGTGCCCGGGGTCTTGGGAGCCAGTTCCTGGCTCTGCCTTGGGGAACCAAGTTAATAATAAAATCCCTGATGCTTCTGCTTCTTTGGCTGCCCCTCCTTCAGCAAAGCAGAGGGAGTTTCCACCCTGTTCTTGTACTTAGCCAGTGGTGGATCCATTGGGATCGGGAACTCCTTGGAGCAGGACCTGGGAGCCTGCCTGGTGCCATTAATAGGAGCTAGTGCTGCCAGAGAGATATATAAATACACAGAGATGTGACAAGAGAGTTTGGGCTTGGTTTTTCCCAAGATGTGTCATGTACCTACAACTCAGGTACCTACACTCCTGCAAGAAAAAAAGGCTGGTGACAGCAGATCTGAAAGCAGATGTGGGGCAAGCTGCTGTGAACCGACATCTGCAGCTTTGAACAAGGGTACTTTGCACCCACCACAGTGTTGCTGTTGGGTAGAAGCTGCGCATCCTGGCAAAGGCAGATTTTGCAGGTGCTAAGGAACGAAGCTGGGTTTATATTCAGCATGCAAAATGCTAGCTGGGAGGCCAGGAAGTATTAAATTTTATTTAAACAATCCCCTAAGTATGTTACTAAATAACTGTCCAACCATAGGTTCATCTCTGCTGGGATGCAATGCCTTTGAAATAAATATCCAAAAATACTAAAATATCTACTGCAGATTGCACAAGCCCGCATCTCCTGCCGGCAACTGAGCCGAGCCCTCGGCCGCCAGCCGGCGAGCGGGGAGGCAAGCTCTTCCCTCCAGCCGCCGGCCCGCCAGCAGCCAGCGTCACTGCTGGACGCTGCGAGACGGAAAAGCTGGGAGGATGGAAAAGGCAGAACAACCTACAGGATTAATTCGATGGCGGTAATTGAAAAGTCAAATAAAGAATGGCTGTGCATTAATCCCTGTAATTTAAACAAAGCTGTAAACCGTGAGCTTTCTCCAATGAAAACTGGTGAAGCAGTAGCAGCTAAGCCTTAAGACGCAAAAATACCCTCAATATTAGGTGCAAGACATGCTTTCTGGCAAGCGCAGCTCGATGAGTTAAGCTCCGAGCTAGTGACTTAATCCACCATTCAAGCACCGCGGGCCAGATCCCGGCAACTGGCGGGGCTGGGAGCCGCAGGGCTCGGTGTGTGGGCAGAGGGCAGGGAGCTGTGCCGTGCCGGCCCTGCCTTCCCGCTGCCAGCATGGGGCCCCCGGCCAGCCCCCCTCGGTGGGTCACGGCAGGACCAGGAGGGATGGAGACGCTTCAGCTGGAGTGGTGGGATGCGGCTGTGCTGGGATGTGGGACTGGTCGGGGTAAGCACTGCATGCTGCCTGGGGTGCTCTTCGCATCAGGAAGGAGAAATGGATTTTGGTGGGATTGCAGGATATCCCTCCATGGCGGGGTAAGGGGCCAGAGGGTGGTCTGGCAGAGACCAAGCTCGTCTCCCAAAGACAGCTATCTGTTGCGGACATAAGATGAGCAAAACTGCCTTAATTGCTGATCCAGGTAAAACACCAGGAGTCATTGAAAGCCACGTTCTACTGCATGAAGAAGGATGTGCTTAAATGAATTGGATCCTGATTGTGCTGAGATTTATGTCCATCCTTAGACTTTACACCAGGAATACACCGCTGGGGCCCAAGAGATTATCCACAACGTGTGAAGCTAAGCGCTTGTATAAATCTTTGCTGGAAGTGTGCCTTTGGCCATAAATTTTTTAGGGCAGGGACTGTCTGTCGCTGTGCGTGCAGAGCAGGAGTGATGGCTGCAGGCACCCCCGAGCTCTCCTAGCACGGTTACGTCTCTTGGATGAGCGAGTGCTTGGCAGGGCTTGTGCCCAGCTGCTCCGGGGTGGGCTGGACTTCACCAGCCGGCGATGGGCGCTGTGGCCCTGGGAGGACTGCGAGCACCAGTGGTGGGGTGAGAGCCCCCCGTTCAGGGCACCGGGCTGCCCTTTCCAGCAGGGGCGGTGATGAGGATGGGTAGTGCTTCATGCCCAGGCCCACTAACAGAAACCCAAGCCTTTGCTAGCTCAAAAGAGAGAAAGCAATGGATGGTTTCCAAGAGGTGTGCCTGCCAGCTCCTCAAAGGCACCTGCTTCCTCCAAGTGGCTAAGGATCCAGCCAAGCCCACGCAGAAGAGCCCTGAGGAGTAGGCACAGGGAGACCATCCAGATGCATCTGAAGCAGATGAGATGTCCCAGAGCACGGGAGTTCAAGAAATGACAGACCAATGTTCTCCTCCAGGCGAAGCAGCAGTGCTGTTCCCATGGGTCATCCAAGCTGGCTCAGCACCGGACCGTCACTGCTGGCTTTGCTCTTTGCAGTCCAGGGCAGGACCATGGCTTGATCTCAGGACCTTTGGGGGCCCCCAATGACCTAAGGGTGGGTATTTGCAGGAGAGTGAGGAGAGACAGCCTCCCTGGCAGGAGACAAGCCTGCTGTGGCTGAAGAAAGACCCCGTGTTTCCGACAGCCCCGCGTCATGCCAAGACTCCCTTACTCGCTGCCATTTGTTATCACAGCTGAGCCCCCAAAATATCCTTGTCAGAAAGACGTCCCCTTCCAGTCCCAGCCTAGATCTGATAAGGAAGAAGCATCTGGTCCCCATTAGAGGCTGCTCGCTCTGGTTTCTGGCCGTGCGGGAGGGGTCTGAGGAGCAGCGCCGTGGTGCTCCCACCAGTCCCATCTGGTGAAAATTAGGGAAATGATAACATCGGGGGACTGCGGGGGCTGGTGGGGGGAGTTGGGGGGGTGAATGTTTTTGTTTTGCTTTGGAATCACGTTCAGCTCTTACACTGATGAAGGCCGAGATAACCTCCTCCAGGACACAGCCAGTCCAGCCCCGGGCAGGCAGATGGGACAATCCTCTCCTGAGTGAGCATCTCCTTCCTCATAGACAACCCCTGGTGGGTCCCGTCATCCAGTGGTGTGTGATGGAGAGTCACTTCAGGTCTGTCCTGAGGTTGGAGACCCAACTTTCACCCACCTCAGGTGTGCCTTTTTCCCCGGGGAGGCTGTGGTGGAAAGCCATGGGGATGTCCTTTAGCTGGGGTCCCCAGAAGGCAGGGTGGATGTTGAGGAAACATCAAGAAAACCCTTTTCAGACCATTCTAAAACCAAAATAAGGCTGAAGTTTGTGTAAAAGCTCAGTGTTGGTTCAGTTCCTTGGACTGGAAAGCTCAGAGGTGAGGACGCAAGTGGAGAAAATGCATTTCACTCCTGTGACAGGAGCATTGCCTCAAGTTTGAGGTGGGGGAAGAGCAGACCTGGCCATGTATCTCTCTGCTTTCTGTCCTGCGGTGCCCTCACTCCCACCCTGGCCATGAACAAGGGTTTGCATGGCCCCGTGTGAGCCCCGCTCCCTTTGCTTGCGCCGGCCGAGGCTGGCAGCCGGTGCGGGGCTGCCCGTGGAAATCCCTCCTCCTGCCTGCACGCGTGCCAGGCTGTCCCCAGGGCAGCTGCCTGCAACGCAGGCAGGAATAAACTCTTCTACTGGTGTCCAGGCCTTAAATGAGAAGGAACTTCTTTCCCTTGAGGGTGGCAGAGCCCTGGCCCAGGCTGCCCAGAGAGGTGTGGAGTCTCCGTCTCTGGAGACATTCCAACCCGCCTGGAGGCGTTCCTGTGCCCCCTGCTCTGGGGGACCCTGCTCTGGCGGGGGGTTGGATGGGGTGATCTCCAGAGGGCCGAAGCCCCACCATTCTGTGATTCTGTGATGCCATGGATGCCAGCTGGCAGCTGCAGGTGCCGGTGTGAGTGGTGGGGTCTCCAGGGGCTCATCCTGAGCATACCCCTCAGCAGAGGCCATGCCTTGGCCAAGCTCTTCATCCACACGCCCTCCTGCCCGTGCTGCTCACAGCACACGTGGGGCCACAGTCTGGACCCATGGGTCTGGGCTGTGCTGGCCCCCACGGCTGCTTTCCACCAGTGCGCTGGAACGACCCACCTCCCCCTCACCTCCCCAGGGGCGGCACCTTGGGTCCGGTTTGGGATTTTCATTGTGCATCACCTCTCATGTAGCCTTTTCTCTCTCTCCCACCCAGCCTGCGACTGCCACCCTGTCGGCGCAGCTGGCAAGACCTGCAACCAGACGACGGGGCAGTGCCCGTGCAAGGACGGCGTGACCGGCCTCACCTGCAACCGCTGTGCCAAGGGCTACCAGCAGAGCCGCTCGCCGGTGGCCCCCTGCATCAGTGAGTGCCACCGTGCTGTGCCCTGCGCTCGGGGACCCTCACTGGCGCTGGCAGATGCTCTCCCTGGGCTGGCTTGCGGTGGGTGGGAGGCTGAAACGAGGGGCTGCCCATCCAGCTGGTTGTGCTCGATGGTCAAGGCAGGATGGTTGGGTCACCTTCTGGGGGCACTCAGGCTTTGTTCCCCCGGCCCAGGAGGCTCTGAAAGGCCCCCTGGATTACTGCCTCCAGCCAGCTCTGCTGGGACGTGTCTTCAGCGGCAGCAAGGTGCCTTCCTCACCCAGCTGAGCCCTGAGTGGGGGCAGGTCTGCGGCAAGGCCAGATCCTGGGGTCAGCATAAAACCGTGTTTATTGTTGCAGTGGGTCTGAATTTGACCCAAGCGGCAGAGGAACAATTTCCGACGCGCAGCATCTGCTGGCACTGCCGGAGCGATGGCAGCCCAGGGGAGCTGACAGGGCTGGCTCCTCTCCCTCTGTTATTCCCCAGATTTGGGGACAGATGTAGGAGAGAATCTCCCCCAGGTTTCGTTGCCAGAAGTCCCAAGAAAATGTTATCTTTGCTCACGCTCGTCCCTGTGCTGTGCAGCCTGGAGCGTGCTCAGATCAGCCGAGCATCCATCTGATGCCCAAACTGAGCTCAGATGAGCTGAGCACCCGAGCACCCAGGGAGCATCCATGCCGGAGCACGTCCTGCGCAGCGGTGACTTGGGGCTCCTGGGTGTTGCAGCATCTCAGCCTGTCACAATTTACTGAGCTCAGTTTGGACATCTCTGGGTCTATTTAATGGCCTGTGATATTCAGGTCAGACTCATCTCACTTTCTTAGCGAAGTGCTGGAGGTGACCCGCCGTCCCCTCTGTACCCCACTTGCAGAGGGCTTTTGTCCGGGTGTCACCCCCAGGGCTGGGGACCCCTTTCCTTAAGACGTCTCTCCTTTTCTTTTCCAGAGATCCCTGCCATCAACCCCACCTCCCTGGTCACCAGCACAGAGGCACCTGCAGGTAAGTGCTCCGCATCCTGGGCCCAGCTCACGGCCCCAGCCCTGCCCAGAGACATCCCATCCCACCGCCCCCCTCCCCACCCCACCAGGCAGAGGGGCTGAGCCCCACCATACTCTTTGTCAAAAAGATTAATGGTGAAAAATTTTGGCAAAAAACATGACTGAGATTTGAAAACCTATGTATTTCTGGAAAGTGACCGAGACAGCTTGACGGGGCTTTCTCGGGGAAAGGGTTTCTCGATGCCCTCTGAGGAGAAAAGCAGGGATGCAGCCTGCCAGGGCCTCGCCGCCCCACAGCAGGTTATGGCAGGGGTTGTGGCGTACGGCACCTATGGCTCAGCGGGTGCTTAGGGGCTGGCTTTGTTTAATCTCCTTTTATCGGTGCCAGTGAGGGATGTTTCTCCTGGGGGCCATTTCTCTCCGCGGGGCCATGGCTCTCTGAGCAGCGCCGGGGCGGTGGGGTCTGGCTGTGCTGGGGCACGGGTTGCCGGGTGTCCCTGAGACAGGGGTGACATGGAGCTCGACCCATCCTCGTCCAGAGGAGTGATGTGTCTGGGTCTGAGCTGCTTGTCCCGGCTCTGTGGGCTGATGGGGCCATGGGACGATTGATGTCACTGCTGCTGTCACCCAGCGGGAGAGAGGGGCAGCTCTGGTGGCAGGCTGCAGGCTTTGCAGGGGCAAGGAAGACATTTCTACCACTGTCCTTAGAGCTCCTCAAGGGCCACCCTGGCATCCCCAGGCTGCAGCAGTAAGTCTCACGTCTCCACACACGCTGCGGGTTTGCTCACAGTCCTGCAGAGGCTCGGCTGGGGCTGGGCACTGGTGGGTGCATGGATGCTGCACACACCAGTGGGTTAGGGTCCCTCTACCAGCCCGGCCACAGCTGCCAGGACCCCATCGAGGTGCCCTCAGCTCTCATCCTGACCCAGCACATGCCGATAGCACCACACAGTGGTGCACCAGCCTCCAGATCCTGTGCCTCCACGGCCAGGCGCTGCAGGATGTGGCCCGGCAGATGCCATGGCGGACCCGTAAAGCAGCCGCTTTGCAACTCCTGCCCGCCCCCCCTCTTCTGTCAGCCACCCCCTGCCATCTCATCTGCCTGCCTGGCACCTCCGTGCCCTGCGGGGGGGTCGCAGCGGTGGGAGCGGATGGGCTGTGTTGACGCCGGGCCAGGTCTTCAGAGGTAGCCATGGCCGTGCATCGGAGGTGGCAGTAGCAGGGCTTTTCTCCCCCCTCTCCTTCCGCAGTCCCGTCAGCACTGTAGCAGCTCTTCCTAGCCATCCCAGTGCCTATCCCTCTGCAGGGATCCCAAGTCATGTTGAAGGGGACCTTCTTGGGAATGAAGCAGGCCTTTTCCTCCTTGAGCCACCCTACACCCTGCAGTCCCCAAGGCTTTGTCTTCTCCCGCATGCCAGCATGGGGGAATAGACGTCCTGCACCATCCCATCCCATGGCATGTGGTCCTTGGAAGAGAGCAGGGGCATCTCCAGCTCCCCATGTCCATATTTAATGAGGAGCTTCCCCAGGCCCTGATCAGGGTAGGTCCATCCCAGGAGAGCCAGTGTGGTCCTTGGAGACCCGGTGCCCTGCCTGCATCCTTCTCCCCAGCTCTCTCTCCCACAGCCACCCTGCCTTGGGGGTGGAAAGTGCCGACAGCCCCTTGCCAGCCTGGCACATGTTTCTGATGTGCTCCTCAGCCTTTTGGGAACATCTTCTCCCATGGCCCCTGCAGCTGCATGCAGGCAGTCAGTGGCTGTAGGAGGGGGACTGGGAGAAGAGCTGTGGAAGGTACGGAGCTATGGAAGGAGTAAAGCCTGCGGATGGGGATGCAGGGGCAAGCATGCAGGAGGAGGCCGGTAGCTCATCTCCTTGCGGAGCGGTGCTGGACCGGGTCCACGCACAGGTATTGATGCAGAGGCTGGGAGTGCTGCGCAGTGCCCTCGGGCACGTTTCAGCCCTCCCAGCCCTGCTCCGCAGGGTCTTCGGGAAACGGGAGCAGTTATCGGGATGTGAGTGGAGCAGCCCTGCGTGGATCTGGCAGAGGTTTCGCTCCACACTGCGGCAGCAGAGGAGAGCCGGTCCTCGGTGGGGTGATGGGATGACCATAAGAGCTGAGCTGTCTGTGATGGGGAGGCTGCTGGGGAGGCTGTGGGGGACAGGGCAGACCACCACCGCCTCTGCTCCTGCCTGCCCTGCCTGCCCTGCCTGCTGCGAGGGAGGGAGCTGGGAACACCAGGCTGTGTGAAAAGCAAAAAAAAGGGGAGGGGAAAGCGGGATTTGGATGAGTTTATTGCAAACAGAGAGTGACACATGGAGCAGAGTTAATCAAGGTGACTCCCCTCCAGTGCTTTATAAATAGGAACAGTCTTAGAGTGGTGTCTGATATTTTCAGCTGTGTAAAAATAAATGGCACTCGCTGGGTGTTTGCTTTGTTTGAGCAGAGCAGGTCTGCCTCAAACTGCTCCTAGTTTTATCTGTGGGTTTGTTGTTTTAAGATTTCTGGCTTCTAGCTCAAATATCTTTAATGCAAAGTAGCTCGCCTCTGCCCAGAGTCCGCGCCGGGGGAGCAGGGACCTGCTGGGCTCCTGCTGCCCCCTTTGCTGGGGGGGATCAGAGATGGGGCAGGTGATGCTGCCCTGCCTGGCTCTGCTGGGGCACTCTGCCTCCAGCCTGCCTGTGCTGTGGGCAGGGCTGGCCACGCCACAGCAGTGTGCCCTGCCTGCTGCCTGCACCCTGCCTGCACCCTGCACCCTGCACCCTGCCTGCTGCCCACATCCTGCCTGCAGCCTGAACCCTGCCTGCTGCCTGCACCCTGCCTGCACCACGCTCCCCTAGGAACCTCCAGGCTGTTCCAGAAGCAGAGCACACCCAAGGGGGCTCTCAGCCCCCCCAGCGCCCCACAGTCCTCCCCCCCAGGCAGCCTCTGAGCCCCTTCTCCCCGCATTTACCCACCTC
>VXBO01003066.1:307557-349851 GCA_013400135.1 Rhinoptilus africanus
TCTCTCCCTACCTCTGGCAGCAGGTGCCGGGCTGCGGGAACAGGGGGACATTGTTCAGGGCTGCCGTGGTCAGGTGCTGGGCTTCCCCCCTCTCCCCATCCTCCTCCCTGCTGGCGTCTTGTCCCCGGGTGCGTCCGGGCTTTTTGCTGACGTTGCCATCCTCTGCATTGCTCTTCCCAGCTTTCTTCTGCCTTTCCGACCCTCTGGAGCCTTTGAGGTCCGGCTTTGATCTCTCTGCCCAAGCAGCCAACTGGCTCGGCAGTGAAACGTCCTGGGTCCACTTCTCATAATTTTTATTATTATTATTTTAAAATATTTTCCACTTAGTGGGAAAAAAAAAATCCTTGTTCCCCGTTAGCAGAATTAACAAAACTCATGGAGCGCAAAACAGGGCTTTAAAGGAATTCAAAGTCAGCAGTAAAAGATTTGCAGCCATAACACCTAATTAAGTTACATCTCTCTTAAAACAAAATATTCCATCGTTTTTTCAAGGCGAGGAGAAGTAAACCAGATGTGCAAACTTGCCGCCTCTCACACATGCTCTCCCCATGGAGACGGGGGATGCCCGCGCTGGGTTCGCCGGGCGCCATCCGCCTCCTCCCGTGTCCCTGCCGGTGCTTGCCCCACTCTCCCCATCCCTCCCGGGCACCCCCTGCCCACCGCCGACAGCAAGACGTTGCCGGTACCTGGGGAGCTGCTGCCTGCACTGGGGGCCGGTGCCAGTCGGGCATGGGCAGGCGGCAGTTGGGTGGGCACACGCAGTTGTCGCCCCCGGTGTCTGTGGAGGGTCTGTGGGTGAAGGGGCTGAGAGCTGCCCTGGACACAAACGGGACTGAGCTGTGGCACAGGGCGGAGCTCCTTTTTGGAGCCCCTTCACAGAGCAGGAAAGGACGGAGCAGTGTGTCCAGGATGGGGCTGTAGTGTATCCCAGGGATGCAGCAGTGTCTGGGACAAGGATGTGGTGTATCCCAGGGATGCAGCAGTGCCCGGGATGGGGCTGTAGCATCTGCCAGGGGGATGTAGCAGCGTGTCAGCTTTTGTGGGTGCACTTTCACAGCCTCAGACTGTGGCAGGTCTCTGCCGTCCCCCAGCCCCTCCAACAGGGCTAAACTGCCCCGTCAGACTGCACAGACACGGCAGGAGGGGTGGGCAGGAGCGCGACTGCAGGCGGAGGCTTAATTTGATCTTCTTTCCACTACCCTGCAGCACGTGTAACACCACGAAGTTTAAAAGGGAACCGGGAAGGTGAGGGATGCTCTGGGAGCTGCCAGGGGAAAGACGCTCCTCAAGCGGCTTCTCTGATGGCCATCCAGCTTCTCCTGATGGTTTTGAGGGGTGGACAGAGAGCGTGCTGCTCAGCTGGGCTGGCAGGGCAGGCAGAGCCGCGGCCATGCCCCCCAGCCTGTGGGAAGAGCCACCACCCAGCACAAGGCATCCTGTGGGGCATGGGAGGATGGAGCCGTGGTCCATAGCGATGTCCTGGTGAGGGGTGGGGGGCTGAGACCCTGAGTAGAGCCCTGCTGCGGGGGGGACCCTGTGGGAGGTTGGTCTGTGGGGGCGCAGGCAGGACCCAGCCACCCCCCGTGTGGGGACTGAGCTGGTGGCAGCCCCAGCAGCCCTGGCCTGGCCCCTTCCCCAGCGCCCGCCCGCCTGCGGCGACAGAGGCCATGAGCACAAAGGCAAGGAAGGGAAACAATTCGAGTTACTTCGTCTTTTTTTTTTTCTTTCCGTGTTTCTTACCTAAGTCGAGCAGGAATTGATTTTATATTTGAGGAATGTTCCTCAGCACAAAACTGAGGTTAAAAAAATCCCCAAACTAATCCCAAATTGTTATTTCCCAACACTGTTTTCTGAATCACAGTTTTATTATGTTAATCATGAGCAGGAGCCCAGGGCAGTTACTGGTTTTCTTTCTGCTTTTTGTACTTTTCTTTCTTCCCCGTTGCTGGCCGAGGTGGATGGCAGGTTGGCTGAGGCTGCCCCACAGCCCAGTCCCACCACCCACCACCCTGCTGCCCGCGGGCTCAGCACCAGTATGGCCTCGGCACCGTGCGGTGGCCACCCTGGCCATCCTCCTGCCGCACACCCCGGTTGATGCCGCCCTCCTCCGCCACGGCAGCCCGTACCCACGGGCAGGCCCATGACAGAGCCACGACGGATGCCAGCTGCAGGATGGTTTCCGTGCCCCTTGGCCAGCTGGCGCCGCATGGCACGGCGCTGGCAAACTGCTGCAGTGACACGGCTCCAGCGCTGGGGCCACTGCAAACCCATATGGTCCTGCATCTTTGCCGAAGGCTCGCATGGGGCCAGGGCCCAGGCTGAGCCCTGCAGCGGGCACGGGGGGCACAGCCTGCACCCAGCCCCAGAAGTGCTTTGTAGCCCCCCCATGCCAGGGCGGTTGCTTGGGCACACGGACAGGCTCCTCCGCTCTGCTCGGGGATGAAAAGGACACTCGTCCTGCCAGGCGCTCCCCAAAATAAGGGGGACTCCCTTTTGGAGTCCTCTTCAGCTAGCAAGATGGAGCAGTGTGTTGGGGATAGGCTTGTAACATGTCCCAGGGGTGCAGCAGAGTCCGGGATGGGGCTGTAGCACATCCCAGCGATGCAGCAGAGTCTGGGATGGGGCTGTAGCACATCCCAGCGATGCAGCAGAGTCTGGGATGGGGCTGTAGCACATCCCAGGGATGCAGTGGATGGGGGCACCCTTAGCATCGCAGCCAAGTGCTTCAATGCACTCAGCAGCCACCTTCCACGGGGGACCCTGCGCCCCCTCCGCAGCCCACCGCTGTCCCAGGGGGTGCAGTGGGGCCGGGGCAGCGCTGTCAGCCCATGCAGAGGGGCAGCGCGCCGGCACGGGGCAGGGGGGCTGAGCCGAGCATCAGGGCTCACACCCCTCTGCCAAGAATTAGCTTCATGCTGCTCTGCTTCTATCGATGACAAATTTGGAACAGGCGGCACAAAGTCCCGATAAAAAGGAGCTGGGCAGAAAGGAGAGCAGCAGAGCCCAGGGCGAGTTTGTGCTCCTGGACTTCTTTCTTTCCTCCTCCCCTTGGCATGGGGGGCTGTTATTCCCTGCCTTCCCCCAGAGCCTCGCCTCCATCCCCAGCCATCACTGTGGCAACCCGCAAACAAAGACAACTTCAGGGGCTGCTGGCTCTGTCCCGGGATGCGGGGCCAAGCTGGAGAGAGAACCTGCGAGAGGGAGAGAAGAAAGATGGGCTTAGAAAATACATGCCATTTGGAAAGAGACAAATTGAGACGTTCAAAGGAAGATGGCAGGGGGAAAGAAAGGAAGAGAACTGGGCTGCTTCAGGCAATTGTTGGGATCAAAGCCTTTGAGGAGAAGGAAAGAGGCATTCCTTGCCCTCCCTCTGCTTGAGATGCAAATCTGGGGTCTTTAGAAATGCACAGAAAAAAAGCCTCCTTGAGGACACGAGTGTCCCCAGAGCTGAGGGACAGCAGGGAGGAGTGGAGGACTGCCTGGAGTGGAGGACAGGCTGATGGCCTCCCCAGCCGTGCTGGAGCAGCCCAAGCAGGGGATGCTCAGGCAGCAGGAGTGACCCGGCAGAGCAGAGCCGCTTCCCTCACCCACCTGCTTCCCCTGGTCTCAGTCCCCTTCCCTGCTTTTGGGACACCAGCGAGGCACAGGTCTCTGGTGGGGCTGCCCCATGACGGTGCTTCCCACCACCCTGTCCCCTGAGGGCTGTCACCCCTGAGGATCACGACCCCCTTGGCCTGGCGTCAGACCTTCCTTTGGGTCTCCTCCCTGCAGGGCAGATGGTGGAGCTGGTCCTCTGTTCCCCACATCGCCCAGGTTTGCAGGGCCACAGCTGTCCTGCTTGACTCTCTTTGGCCATGGCCCCCACCTGCCCTCCATGGTGGCCACCATCACCTCACCTGCATTTCTCCCATCCATCCCCTTCTGTGCCCAGAAGGAGAGTCCCTGCGCTGCCTCCACCACCCCTGCACTGCTTTATTCTGCTGGACACCGTCACCTTCAGCACAGGAGGTGACACAGTCTGCTCTGTGAGCCCAAAGCCACTTGATGTGTCCCCCCAAGCTGACGTGGTGTCAGTGTTCATGCTGAGATTTGAGCCCCCAGGGGGCAGCTGGACTTGCCGGACCCCCATCCCCAGCAGCAGCCCAGGCCCCGGCTCAGGAGCCTTCTGGAGGGTGCTGGGATGTGGAGTACCCACCACCCTCTGCCAGACGGGTCTTCCTGCTGCCCCCTCCACCCTGTTCCCTCTTCCTTGTGGTGGGACGGCACCCCACATGCTTCAAGCCCCTCAGAGCTCAACTCTCTGTTTTTCCTCCACAGACTGTGACTCCTACTGCAAGCCAGCCAAGGGCAACTACAAGATTAACATGAAAAAGTACTGCAAGAAGGACTATGGTAAGGACCTCCTCCTTCCCTGGGCCACACTGGGCTTTGCCACAGAGGCAACCGAGGGCCAGCCACAGGATGGCCGTGGGTGGGGGAGATGCAGATGTCCCAGGGGATGGGGAGCACCCAGCATGGAGAGGGGTCCCCAGATCAACCGTCCCAAAGGTTGGCACAATGGATGAGGCAAGTGGGGCTGCTGAGGACGAGCAGCTCCCATCACCAAAGCTTCCTTTGGGGAGCAAGGCAAAGCATCCCGTGTCACCGTGCCTCCCTCTCTTTTCCCTCAGTGGTCCAGGTGAACATCCTAGAAATGGAGACGGTGGCCAACTGGGCCAAGTTCACCATCAACATCCTCTCTGTCTACAAGTGCCGTGATGAGCGGGTCAAGCGCGGCGACAATTTCCTGTGGATCCACCTGAAGGACCTGTCCTGCAAGTGCCCCAAGATCCAGATCAGCAAGAAGTACTTAGTCATGGGGATCAGCGAAAACTCCACGGACCGGCCGGGACTGATGGCCGACAAGAACAGCCTGGTCATCCAGTGGCGGGACGCCTGGACACGCCGCCTTCGGAAACTGCAGCGGCGGGAAAAGAAGGGGAAGTGTGTGAAGCCCTGAGGGGTTTCCAGCCCTCCCGTCCCACCCCGCGCTCAGCCCCAGCCCGGCTGTGTGCTGCCAGACTGCGCCCAGAAACTCTGTACATATATATAGTGTGAACGGACTCGTCTGTCTATAGTGTATATTTTGGCAATGGTTTCCCTTTGTGTGTGCGTGTGCACGCGTGGGTGTGCGTGTGGGTCTTTTTTTTCTAAGTATGTATTAAAAATAACACAGTAATGACAAACCTTTAATGAGGAGCAAAGTGGAGCAAGATCCTGTGGGTGCCTGAAGGAGCTTGAAGGAGATTGGTGTCCTGCTCCGGGCATGCTGTTTGTAGCGCTCATTTTCTAGGCTTTTCTTTTCCTTTTAACAAAGTCTTCTGCCCAGTGTTCACATCTGAGTTTACAGCTCTCCCTTCTCCAGCATCCAGGGCCTGCCTCTTCCGTGCCCTCTGGGAACGTGCTGCTGTCAGACCTCTCTCTGCCCTTCTCCTTGCCTAGGAGGAACAGGAGGTCAGAGTCTTCTGTCCTTCATCCCAATGTGTACACGGGCAGGCTGAGTGGAAACCATCCAGCGCTGCAGAGGGACCAGCCACAGGAGCTCCACCAGGAAGAACAAATGAACTTTTGCAAGGCCTGATTCTCTGGTGACCTCGGGTTTACACAGACCAGTGCCACCGCCTGGGGCTGGACCCATGGGATGCTGCAGTGCCGTGGGGAGGAGTCAGGCCCTGGCGGCGGGTTGGTGTCCCCCAGGGAGAAAGAGACAGACTTCACAACTCCCTGGCCATTGCCTTATCCTGGTCCAGGCAACCCAGTGGGAAAGACATGGAGACACCCATTTTCCCCTCCCATGTCCACCAAGGCCTGCCCTGCCATCAGGGAGTGGAGTGGACAGGCTGACCAGAGCCACCACGTATCATCAGCCATCCTCCCAGGTCTATGTCCCTGTATTCTCAACTGGTACCAACTGACACAATTGCACCTATTTCTGTTGAGCTGACACCAAGTGACCATCTGCCTTGGTGTGCATCCTTCAGAGCTGGCCTGTCTGCATGCTCTCCTGGGAAGTATTGCTGTGGTCAAGGTTGTCCGAGGAGATGCACAAGGCAGAGGTGGCAGGAAGAGAGAAGAGCTTTCATTGACCCACCTCTAGTCTTTTATATCTTCTTCACCATGTATTAGTCTCCAGTTCAAACAGACATCAGTATCTTCCCATGTTGAGATTGTAGCGGTCTTGGCATAATAAATATGAGTAGAAATAATAGGTGCTCTGACAATAGATATTCCTTTCCCTACAAACCTTGCCTTGCTTACTGAATGGCTCAGCGAGGTGTTGTAGCCTGTATCGCAGCCTTTCAGGGCTTTAGGATGATGCTTTGCCCTTTTGAGCTCACGGCAGCTTTTGTGGACTCCCCATCCCATGGGTGGCCTGGTGCTTCTGAGCTCCAGCACCCCAGCGTGGTGCTGGAGCCTGGAGATGAAGAGACTGGTGGAGCACTGTTGGGGTTCAGGACAGGGGAGTTTGGGAAGTGAGGATCTAGGCATGGGGGGATATCTGTGTGGATATGCCAGTGCCCTAGTTGGGGATCTCCGTGCATTGGTGAAGCTGCTGGAGATGCTGAGGCGGCTTTTCAGAGATGCGGAGGGCCTGCAGTGCCGTCTCTCAGGTCCCGTGGATGCTGGGGTGCCTACACAGGGTATGGGCAGAGATGGGGGAAGGCCAGAAGTTGAGGGGAAAAGGGCATGTGGGACCACCCAGGCTCAGATGAGCTGGTCCTATGCCACACTCCTGACATAGACCTCCCCTTCCCTCCTCCAACTGAGCTGAGGGGACCCTCCTAACCCTGGTGCCTCTCGTTCTAGTTGTCACAGGCTGTTGTTCTCTGCCATGAGATGGTCCTTAAAGTACATGGGCCGCCCAGCCCTCCTCTGCCTCCCAGGGCTATTTGCACCCAGGAGCCCAGGAAGCAGAGCTGCTGCCCTTGCCCCAGGCCACTCTGACCCCATGCACCCCACAGTCCTCAGTGGTGGGACACCCTTTGGCTGTGCTTGGCTGGGACTCCCCACAGCCCCAGGGGCTGCTTGGCATCACCTCACGGGGTGCGGGGGCTCCCTGGACCCGCTTCTCAGCAGCTGCAGCCCACAAAGGGGCACCACTGCTCGGTGAGCATGGGAGCTCATCAGGGCAGGTCTACAGAAGCACATGCTTTTGCCAAGCAAGTACAGCCTTCAGGTGAAGAGTGATGTGTCTGTGCTCCCAAAAAAACGCTCTGCACAGTCTGCTGGGGCAGGAGGCTCCAGGGTTTCCTTTGGCACCTGACTTCTGCTCCCTTGAAGCGGGACATCTAAAATGCTTTGAGGACTTTGATGTTGGTGGTTGAAGTGCTCCATTTATCCTCCCAGCTGGCTCTTCCCTCTTGTTTCTGCCATCCAAGACTGCTGACACAGAGCGATGGCTCCCAGCCCATGTCCCAGTGCATATGGGTGTCCTGCTGGGGCAGATCAGAGACACCGGGGCAGGACCACTACATACCCTGCGGGCTGCCGCTGAGGAGAGGAGCTCTCCCTCTTTGGCTGGGGAATGTCCTAAAATCATGGCTGGAGCACTGGAGCAGGCCACTCTGCACCTTCACTAAGGCCGCTGCCTGGAGGACGCTCTCCTGACTTGCCCTGCTTGTGTCCTCCCAGAGTCCGAAGCAAGAATTCATCATTCTTCCTCTCCCTCTGCCTGGTACAGCCAGCTGGAAACTCCTGCCCCTGGGGCACCGGGGCTGGGTGACCTGGAGCTGGTGCCGGCATGCTGAGCATGGTGGCAGAGGCACCGGGGGTTGCACGGAGATGCTGCTTGTCCTGCCCCACGGCTCGGGGCAGGGCTCAGCGCGGACACTACCCCAGGCACCGGCTGCAAAACCAACCGGGAGCTGCAGTGCCATGTTCACGGGGATGCTGCGGAGTTGGCCCTGCTGGCTGGCCCTTTCCATGCCCCACTTGCCACACGAGCAGGTGGCGGGCGAAAAGGGGCCCTTTGCAGAGAGGGCTGGCCACAGCGCGTCCAGCCTGCGCGCCAGCCTGCACGGAGCCTGCGCCGCTCAGCCCTGCACCGCTGTCACTCTTCTGGCCCCATCTAATCAAACGCAGCCGGAGGCATCCCCCAGTGCAAGGGGCAGCAACCCCATCCGGGGAGCCCGGCCTGCCCAGCAGTGCCCGATGCCCTCTGCAGCGGCTTTTTTGGGACAAGTGATGCTGCCCAGGGGATTTAGACACGGAGCTGCTCCCAGATGCATATTTAAATCCCCACACACATCCATGTGCCTTTTTATCTTCTTCTTCTGTTTCCTTTATAATTTAAATGTATGACTGGACAGGGCAGATCCAGGATGCTGGTGGGATCCTTTGCAAGTCACCCCACGCAGATGTGGGGGTGGGCTCTGCTGGGCTTCTTGGGGAGCCCTGGCCCTGGCTGCTGGGACGTGGGGTGTAAATACCATCCCCAGGGTGCCCGTGTAGGGGGAGCCCGGCCCTGCAACGTGGTGGCATTTGTGAAACACGTAAAAAGAAAAGCCAGCGAATGTTATGGACCATAGTGTAACATATATGATATGTGTGTTTGGGGAGTTTATTGTTATTTTATTATTATTATTTCTAATAACATGAGTCTAATAAGTACCGACCACTTAATTCTGTGTCTTCTTTGCATGCACAGGCAGTTTGCTCATGGGCTGGGGGCTGGGGGGGCTTTGCAAGGGGTTTCTCTCCCCCATCCCCCCCACCTCTGCAGGTCGGGGCTGCGCCGACCCACAGGGTTTCACGAGCACTATAGGAACTTCCCCACAGCTTTGTATCTGGATGTGAGTGTGCCCGGGACGTGCCATGGGGCCGCTCCGTACATCCCCAGGTGCACCAGGGACCAATGGCTAATGGCCCGTCAGTGGTCCCCAGGCCCCCATCTGCCTTTCTGGGTAGAACAGGGACAGCAGACCCCTGGGTGCTCTTGCACCTGACCAAAACCGGGGCACTTCTTTACAAAAGCCTCCAGCTGCTTCTTTGAACTCATTGGACTCATCAGGCAAGTGGGGGGCTCTCCCCAAGCCCCCACCTACCTCCACTTCTCTGGCAGCTCAAGCACCTGGAGTTACCCAAACCTGGAGGGCTCCACAGCCACGGAGGTTAAATAGCTGGAAAAACCCTTCCACCTTCCCATCACGACTCTCCAAGAGCCGTAACTGAAAAAAACAGGAACATTAATGATATTACTTGCTGTTTATTTTATTTAGGTATTGTTTTTATATACTCATTAATGGCTTATGTAATTATTTCATTGCTGTTCATAACACTAACATTTAAACAAAGCCACAGTTAAAAGAAAGAGCAATCAACCCAAATTTCCAGTAGACTGAACTGCTTTCAAAGCTAATTTAAGGGGGAAAAAAAGGGATAATTAGCAGTCAAGCAAGGAATTGCCTTCCCGCCTGCGCTGATGCAACGAGAGGCTGGTTGGCGTGAGCTCTGCCAGGCTGGAGCTGTGCTGGGACACTTCCCGGGCAGGGCCGTGGGGTGCGCACTGAGGACACCCCCTTGGTGGCAGGGGGAGTTTGTCACCGCGGGGTGCTGCCAGAGCCTGTGGGTGACGCCGGGGTGGGGGCACTTGGGTGCCAGCATGGGATGCCACACGGTCCTGGTGGCCACGGCCAGCAGCCGTAGGCTTTGCAAGGGCAAGAGATGCTGCAGAGCAAACTCGCCTTGCCAGAATGAAGGCATACGTTTTCCAAAACAGCTTTTCAAGGAAAAAATATATTAATTCAGCAAAGGATCTGAAAAGACTTTTGCACGCTCCGGCGCACTCCCATTTCCTAGAGCACAAATGCCTCATCCCCACGTGGGAACTGACAAAGTGACCACACACATTTTGCATCAGTGTTTGGGGTTTTTTTTAACAGACTTTTTCGTGGTATTCAGATGGGGCAAAATGTTTGAGATTCAAAGGCAGAGGAAAGAGAGGCCAAGTTTGCAATTTCCACCGTGCTTTGGGACTGAATTTTGCAGCTGGTTGAAATTTTTCTAATTTCAAAACGCCGATGGACATTTTTCATGGAAAACCAGAATTTGGCCAAGTAAAGAAGCAAAATGTGAGAATACTACAGAAAACTCGACACTCTTTTTCTGTGTCTCCCAGCCAGCTCCAGCTCATATCACAGGAGCTCAAACAGCAGAACCCCAACCTTAGTGGACAGGCAGACGGGTGGATGGACAGACAGATGGATGCATACACAGATTATTTCCCATCACTTTGCTCTTTGTAACCAAAGTCCATGTAAATAAAACCAGACCTGAATCCCACAGGAAAACGCCTCCCTTAGGTGCAGCGCAGTCAAGCAAAAAGCATTTTGCTGGTCCGAGGGGGCAGAGCTCAGTGCTGTTGGAACGTGCTGCCTGCTGAGGAGCTGTGTCTCTAACTAGGTGCAAGACCCACTTGCTTGGTCCCTTGTCATGGCCTGACGTCATCTCCTTGTTCTCCTTGCTCCCTTGATGCTCTCTGGTACATAGAGCAACTTCTCTAGGTCTAGTGATGCAAATCCACATACATCTTAGTAGTGGCTCCAGCTGTCGGTGAGCAGGGATGAGGGATGCTGGCCCTGCCAGCCCGTCCTTCCCATGCTTCTGTGGTTAATAACACAAAAAGTGGTACTTTGTCTCTTGTGGTGACTTGTCCATCTGCCCCACGCAGTGCCACATCCTCCATCCTGGCTCTGCCCTGCCCTTGGTACCACAGCACTCCGTCCGCCATCCCTTACCCAAGCATGGCTTTACAACCCTCACAAACCTTGCTAACCTCCCAAATTTTGCTTCCTAAGCAAACCTTGGCCTCTACGTTTCCCAGCCTTCCTCCTGCCCTCCCAACCCCAACCAAGGCTCTGCTGTCCACCCAGGCTCCTGCCAGAGGGGCTGTAGCACCAGGGCAGGACGAGCTTTTCCCACTCATGACCATGTCAGCCAAGTGTGCAGGGGGATTAGCTGCTCCAGCCACTCTTGTCCTTGCAAAATGGTGAGAAATATTCTATTCTTCAAAATGCCACATGTATTTTTACAAGTCTTGGGGGCCTTTATTACATCAGAGTTAATCATCGCATCATTCATTTTTTTTGTCCGTTTATACCTTCGTCCAGTCTATCTGTCTCCGCGTTCATCTTTATTAGGGACCAATTCACTGGATAAACACATGCTCCCTGTGTGCACAGGACACCCGGCACCTGCGTGGGGCACGGGGAGGCAGGGGCTCAGCTCAGCAGAGCCTGGGCAGCGGGGAGGCAGCTTCCCACGTCAGCCGTGCGGGGGGAACATGAGGAAACCATTAATCGATGGGCTGGCCCGCGCCGTGTTTTCCTAAGGAAGAGCAGAAGACGGGGAACGGCTGGGGTCAGAGGGGCACCATCTGGAGAAACCCGTTGACTCCCTCCTGCCAGGGTTTTCCCACCTCAGCGGCGATGGAGAGGATGAGGCAAAAGAGAAGAGCGGTGGCCACCAGTGTCCTGGGGATGGGAGGATCCTGCTGCACCCCACGACCTGCAGCTGCACTGCGGTGGCACTAAGGCATCCCTGCGATGTTGCACCACAATGTTTGCCAGTGGAAGAAAAAGACCATCCCACTCAGGGATGCTGCTGCCCTGGCAGAGCCGTGCTGGTCCCCCTGTGATGTGGGCACAGCATCGCTGTGCCTCCTTCCAGGCTTTCACCCCTCAGCTGCTGCCACAGCCTCATCCCCCCCATTTCATCCTCTGCCATTCGTGTCCCCAGCCCGTGAGGCACAGGACCTGGGTGGGGTGGCTTGTTCAAGGGGATGGTGCATCTCCGTTAAGTCAATGACAGGCTGGGTGCCTCCGCATGGGGCAGGATCAGGCCCTCACTGCCAAGCCGACAGCCTGCAGCCATTGAAGCAAGTCCTCTATTTACACAGCCACCACGAGACTCACAAAAACAGACGATGTTTTCATCTTGGACACAACGCACTACCCCGAAAGCTTGGAGGACGGCCTCTCCGCTGTCAAAATAAACACCACCCGCTGCTTCCCCCTCGGCGCACCCACGCAATGGGAAATCACCGGCCTTTGTTTATTGGGAGGAGCAGGGAGAGATGGCACTGCCAGAAGACTCCTGATGCTGGGGGAGTTCAGAGGAGGGATTGCCTGTCGGAGAGCAGGCAGCAGCCACCAACTGACCCCGGGGTTTGCCGCAGGGGGACCATGGTCCTGCTCACGGCGCAGGGAGAGAGGGGGTGGAGATGGGACAGAGCGGATCCAGCTCAGCGTGTCCGAGGGGTGCGGAGGGGTCTGGGTCAGGTCTCTCCCTGGCACTGTCATCCCCACAGAGACCTCCAAAGCAGCAGTGTAAAGCCGGGCGCTGCGTCCCGCCTGTCCCCTGCCTGTGCCCTGCCAGACAGATGACAGTGGGAGCAAAGCTTCTCCAGTGCTTGCAGCTCTGGGGCTATGCGATGGGTCACTAACACGACCTCACGGCCCTTTGAGGTTTTTGGTATGTGGTGACTCTTAAGTGTCCCTTCCCAGTGCCACTGGCCGCCCATGCTGTGATCCCTGAGTCCCTGGGGCCCAGCCAGGATGGGGTTGGTGCTGCTCAGGTCAGTGCCCCGGGAGTGACAGCGTGGATTTGCTGGTCTATCAGGAAGCCCAGCAGAGCCCGCCAGGTCCTGGCTCATGCCTTGAGCCAGAAATCATGGTGGTTTTGGCAGGCACACCCATACAGAGCTTCACACTGTCCCTTTTCCAGCAAAGCCGGACAGTGCTCGGAGCTGGGAGGGAGCAAGGTGGCCAAAGAGGGCCAGTGGGGTGGCCGGGCAGCGCTATCCCCTTCACCGGCAAGGCTCAGCTCTTCCTCCTGTCCTGCCTGGGCCCAAGACATACAGCAGCAGCCCCGTGGGTCCCGGTTCCCACCTCCAGCCCCTTCCCTCACTCCAGCACTCATCTCCTGGCCTTCAAGAGCAATTGCTTTCCAGCAACCTGCTGGATCCCATGGGGAAATTCCCGGTCTTGTCCATTATGCAAAATTAGCTCTCAGGGAACGCCTGGTGAAATCGCAGAGCATTTGTCTGCTCTGGGCGCTTTCAGACTTTTCCCTGGCATCCAGCGGGACAGCCATAAATCTCCGCTACTGCCTCCAAGTCGAACATTTCCTCCGAGCCCCATTATTAATTTTCTGAAAGATCTCATAAACCCCCAGATGGAAAAATACGGAGATATTTGCACATGTGCCGTAAAACACATTGCCCATCTATTTCAAATGGATGTGGCAATATATAAAACATACTTAGGGCATGAGCCAGGTTTCACGGTATTTAAACAAGGCGGCATGATGTAATTGGAATTTACAGTATAGGAGCAGATTGAAGCTGGGACTTGGTTGCGTACCATATATCTTCGATCTCCTGAAGATTTGGCCTGCTTTATAATGCCAAATGCCTTTTGTACTTGTCACCTATATTTTAAGTGGATGAACAGCTCCTTTCGTGAAATATAACAGTTGGAAAATATATATTTTTTTTCCATATGAATTTTGCAGCCTCTCCGGAGAGGAGAAATCTGCCTTGTCCTCCTTGCAAACAGTATGTATTCCCAGAGATGCGGGTGTCTCAGAGCTTCGCTTCCATCGTCCCCCTGCCCGGGTGGCTCCTGTCCTCCAGCAGCACCATGTGCCACCTCCTCTCCTATGCCATGGCCTCCAGCCCCGGAGGCTCTGTGGGGTGGGGTGGGGGTGAAGACTTGCTGCCCACAGGGGCAGGAGCGGGTGGCGAGCCCCCGGTGCTGCTCCCTGATGCTGGGAAGAGCAGACAATGCTCCAGGCGCTGCTTGTAGGAGTGTGAGTCAGGCAGAGAGCAGCCCCTGGAAGAGGTGTCACCACCATGTCCCCAAAAAAGATGCTCTGGCAAAGCCTGTCAGATGTTCCCCCAAGTCCCTGCGGTCCCTTCAAGCCAGCAATTGGGGGAGTAGGGGTCAATGGGAGGGTGATGAGAGAGCCCAGGACGCTTAGAGGTCACCAACAACTGTCCCCATCGCCGATGCAAGCACCTCTCTGCCACCGCTCCCAGGCCAGGGCGGGCAGATGGGCGCAGCAAAGCTGGGGATTTTTTGACTCAATGAATTTTGATTAGGACAAGAGGAAACAGGGTCTAGTTATGCCAGGGCAGGTTTAGATTGGATATCAGGAAACATTTTTTCACTGAAAGGGTTATTTAACATTGGAATAGGCTGCCCAGGGAGGGGGTGGATTCCCCATCCCTGGAGGTGTTCCAGAAAAGGGTAGATGAGGTGCTGAGGGACAGGGTTTAGAAGGGGTTTTTGTCAGGGGGGGTTAATGGTTGGACTTGATGGTCTTAAAGGTCCCTTCCAACCTCAGCGATTCTATGATTCCACTCTATGACTCCAGCAGCCCAGTTCCTCCCTGGTTTCTCACCCCGTCCCCACGCTGCCCAGCCCCCTGCACTGCCTGCCGATGTAGGGGATTTCTGGGGAGGTGGAGGGACACAAGGGGGTCTGCAGCTGAGCCAGTCGCTGCCTGCTGCATCCCCTCTCTCCCTCTCCAGCACCCTTCCGCAGCGCCCGGCCGGCCGGAGGGAACCCCCCATCACAGATCGGGGTCTGCGCCCCAGCGTGGGAAGGTGCTGCAGCCCCGTGGGCAGGGCAGGGAGATGGCTACGTGCCCTCTCTGAGGCGTGGAGACCTCCTGGGGCTCCTCCAGCTGAAGAGAAAGGCTAAAAAGGGAAAGGGAAAAGATACCAAAGTATAAGAATTGAAATTTTGCTCATAGATGAGGTGGTGTCTCCATCCCAGCCAGTCCTAGGGGTGGGCTGTGGGAACAGGGCTGACAGCACCCTGGTTCCCAGCCCACCAGAGCCAGGGTGCTGGGGGGGCTCTGGGGTGGTGTGGGGTGCTCAGAGGGGTGCTGGGCAGCCCACCTGCAAGCCCTGGGGTGACGAGGAGGTGCCAGGAGCCAGAGCCTGCCAGCTTCAGGCAGGGCTGGTGGACTTGGTCTGGCCAAACTCACTGGCCCTCTCTCCACAGTCCTCTGAGCATCCAGGCGGTTTGGATAAAGAATTTTTTAAAAAATGCATAAATCACATTGGCAGAAGGAAAAGCCCTCCAAAAAATGTCAGTTAGAAATAATCCAAGTGATTTGTTTGGAAAATTTTGAAGTGCAAGTCCTCTTGAGAGCCAGGATGGCCTCTCAGCCTCACTCTCTGGAGCCAGGAACCAGGAGCCAAGACCCCAGCTCCGGGCCAGGAAGCCTAGAAACTCTCACAGCCATGGCTCGAGCTAGACTCCAGCAGAGCTGTAGGCCACCTGCAGCTGAGCCAGGACCGGGAACCCCCGAGCCCACCTGGAGCCAGAGCTGAGCTACCCCAGGGCTTTCTGGACACAGGGGTCCAGCCTCCCGGGGGCTGGGCTGGATGCCGAGGAGGGAACCAGTCAACTGGTTCAGTTTGGGCAAACTGGTTTTTCCACAGGGTAAAACCAGTTTGGTTGGGAATTTTCAAAGTAGACCTAGCTCTTGACCATCAAGCGTGGTGTTGGCCACAGCTGGATGAGACACGGGGGCTGGGGTAGGATAGCTGCTGGTGTGGAAACCAGGTTATTTCTCCTCGTCAGCCCCTGCCCCAGCCCCAGTGGCAGACCCTGAGGTGCTGTCCCGTAGGATGTTTTCCTGCTCCACAACTCCGGACTTAATTCCTGCTCATGAACGAGCTGAGTTGCTCTGCAGAATTGTGTTAGCAACCATCTGTTCGCTGGGCAGTACTTGTGGTTTCTCTAGACATCAAGAGACCTCTATCATTTCCTGAAGGGCTCTTACTTCCAGACAGAAGGTCCCTGAGGGTTTCTCGTGAGATTCAGGTGTGTACAGCACAGTGAAAACTCCTCAGCAAGGTTGTGTGTGTGCACTTCCAGCCCTCAGACCTCTTGGACATCTGACTATCAGATAATGTTGAGCATCAGCTCTTTGAAAGCCAGAAGCCTTTCCATCATTGCCATGAGAGAGGCTGGACAGGCAGCCATCTGGAATCACTTCCCATGCTTGAGAGTTTGGCCTTCACCAGGCCAAAGGATCAGCCTCACCTAATGCTGAATTTCTGGCGTTCGGCTGACTCTCGTGGGATGTGTCCCGCAGAGGTGTTGTCATGATCAGGTCAGCACAACACTCTGAGCCGCATTAGAAGTGCTGGTGGAGATTCTTGGCTCCTCAGTTGCTCTGGGGCCAGTGGCAGGTTTCGGGTGTGGGTTAAATGATGTAGAGTTCCATTCTGTCATCATAACTGTCCCTTAATGGCACGTTTCTCCGAGAAGAGCTCTCCCAGTATTGTTGGTAGTCATCCACAGGCTGCCGTCAAGTTGCTTCTCTAGGCTGACTGCAGTGGTCATCCAATATTTTAGCTCATTAATTCAAAGGGGAAGGCGAAGGCAACAAAATGAGCTTTTTTTGCACTACCCCCATGGCGCTACTTATCAGGCTACCTTTACAGATGTAAGAGGAGAAGAAAGCAGACGGTTTAAGCCCTGTGGCTTTATCTAAGGAGTCTACAAAACCCTGCAGGGAAGGGATGAGATTGCCAGAGGCTGGGAGCATTCAAACCCAGGCGAAGCAGCTCTGACAAATGGATGGAGCTGGAGGTGATGGCTCAGGAGGGGATAGTGTAGATAATGGGAGACAGGCACCGTGCTAGTGATTCTCTGCCTGAAGAGACTGCAGATGGAGCAGCCCTAGGACATCAGAGGTACATGAGGCCTTTGTCTCTATGGCATATGGTGGGTACCCACGCCGCAGGGCTGACCGGCACAGGACAAATCTTCAGCAGCTGCCCAGAAACATGACCAAGAAACCACATTTCTGTATCTCTGGAACTTCCTTGCACGTTCTCACCACCCTCCTCCTTCTTTCTCTTATTCATCTATCTCAGGTTTGACCTCTCCCCTCCTCCCGCCAAACTTTCTCTTTTCCCAAGTTTCTTGCTGTTTGGCTGCTTGTTCTCCCATTCCCGTCAGGGATGATAAATCACCTCTTCGGATGAGCGTCATCAGCATACCAGACTCATCCTTCTTTTGACCTCCTCGGCTCTGAGCCACTTCCAGGAGGTAAGAACTGGACCCAATTATGCTGGAGAGGAGATCACCAGTTGACCTGGTGAAACAGGAACCTGTCCGTTCCCCCTTTTTAATACAGTCACAAGTCCCACGCTCGTCAGTCCTGCATGTTCAGTGGAGACGGCACATCCCTTCAGCCATCATGCTGGGCATCCAGCTGGGACACCTCATGCAAAAGAGATGGCCATGTACACGTGCCCCTCTCTTTCTCTTGATCTCCCATACCTTGCTCCCCCCCTTTCCCTCCCCCAACACACATCTGCTCACACAGTTCCAGAGAATTCGTTTCATCTCACCATTGAGCCGTTTATTTCTTTCCAGAGAGTTAAAAGCCTGTCTCCCTTGATTTAGTGAGTCAAGAGTGGCTGGGAGGGAGGGGGGAGAAGAAAAGAAAGAAAGAAAGAAAGAAAATAATGAAAAAAAGGTCTTGGGAACATCTGGAGTTGCTCTTAAGCAAGACGCAATATTCTCGGCCAGATGTTCAGTGACTAGCTTCTACTTGGGAAATGTCAATGTGTCAGATGTCAAAATCCCACCCGACACCACCTTCCCTTCCCTCTTTGCTGCCTCCTTGTCCCGCTTTGGTTGTGCTGCCCTCAGGGTCCCCCTGGGATGGCACCTAGAGGAAGGGGCAGTTTGTCTGGGACCTTGCTGGGTGTCAGCAGGAAGCATCAGTGGGCTGAGCTTGTCACTTGGAAACAACCGGTTCACCAAGCAGAGGGATATGAAGAGGGTGGGTGAGCTCATGGCAGTGCTGCCTGTGATGGATGAGGCAGAGCCAGGCAACTGAGGAGGCATCTGCAAGCGGTTTCAAAGAGCCGGGAATAGGGCTGCAGCAGGACAGTCTGGGTGGTGAAGACATCTGAGATCTCTGGCAGCAAGGCTTTCCCAGCAAGGCAAATCAAAGACCTTTCTCAATCCCTGGGTGAACTCAGCCGAGCAACCAGCTGCCAGAGAGGCAGGAAGGGCACAGGCACGCCGGCGGTCCTGGGGCCGCTTCCCCATGGGAAGGAGCTCTTGGACAGACCACTCACACTGAATCATCGCCATCAGTGTAAATGGATTATGAGGATTCACGCCAGCTCCAGAGCTGTCCGGGTGAGCGGGGAGAGCATGTCAGAGAAAGCCGGTGTAGCCGAGGGGGTGACATCCATCATGAGATGGACACGCTCCACATACCACAACACCCCGCTGCAGCAGCCAGCAGCAGACGCTGGAGGTGTCATCCCTCATGTGCCTGACATGGCACATCTGTCAGCTGCCCGAGCTGGCACCACGCAGCCCTCTGCCTCTGGGGGTGCCCCTCTGCAGTGCCCTGCATGCAGTCCATCGCCCCCGCCACATAGTGCCCATCCGTCATTGAGCCAGCACATCCAGCAGCGTCACACAGGGATGTTCAGGACTGAAATATTCCTTCTTCCCACCAGCGGTTTATAAATTATGAGCCATGACATGAAAAAGCAGAACTGGGAGTTAATCAGAGGAAAATCCCGATAGGCTGCTTGGGAGGAAGACTGGCACCCCAGCACCCTCCACACCAGCCCAGCTGCTTCCCCGTGCTGGGCGCCCTGCAGAGACTGGGGTCCGTCCATTCGAGTCTCACCACCTCTTCTAAACATCTGGCCTCAGCTCCCACCACTGTTACTCCAGGGTCAAGCCATGGTCTCCTCTAATCTCCTCTAATCCGCAACTCTTCAGCTTCCTACAACCTGAGGCATGGGCTTGATTGGTCCAGGGGAGTAACCACGGCCAGGACCATTCACCTCCCTTCACTCACACCATCCTGAGGATCCATAAGGAAAAGGACCACTACTGCTGCCAGTCAGACCCAAGCACTGTCTAGGCTCTTGTAGGTGGCTTTCATCTCCCACCGCTCATTTTGATGAGTGCCCAGAACCCATGATTTGTGGCCAACCATATTGGGGTTTTTTGGGAGCTGGAATCTATCCTCATGCTTCAGTGGTGTCCAAGTATTGGGACAAGCTCCCCAGGGTTCATCCAGGGCCTCCCACACATCAGAGGCTACTCTGCATGCACAAAGTACCACCGACGTCTTCCCACGCCACTGAGCTGGGCTAGGTTAAGCAGAGACCTCCCTCCCCAGCCAGAGTGGGAAATCAAGGGTGGAGAAATCAGGAACAGCTGAGCCATCCCCCCCATCCCCAAACCCTGCCTTCCTGTGGTCACCTCAGCAGGCACTGAGGGGTGTCTCAGGGTTGCGGTGGCTGGGACCTGCCAGCAAGAGGCTCTGAGTCACCTCAGCAGTGCCCACGCTTGGGTCAACCCTCCTGCTCGGAGATGGGTCCCTTTGGGAGCTGCTCTCCCCTCCTGCCCGCCAGCTGCAGGGTCCCAAAGCCCACTCGCAGCCTTCAGTTATTGCCTGAAGAAGCAGAGGAACAACAGCCAGTAGGACCATCTTTTGCCTCTTCAGGGCAGAGACCAAGCCCACCTTAGCCAGTGTGTGGAGGAGACGCAGGACCAAAGCACGTGTCTGGGGCTGTCTGCAGCCTTCCTTCCACTTCCTTCCTTTTCCTGGACCAAAAAATAACAGCTGAAAGGCATCTGCTGAGGGCATGGGAGAAACCCAACCTTTACATCTCCCCATGGTCCCACAGCTTCCTCTCCCCGGGCACAGGCGGTGCTGCAGAAGGATACACGCTTCTCCTATCTCTGCAGGTCCCAGCCCTGCATGTCCCAGGACATGAAGAAGTGTCAGCAGTGCCCGTTGCTCAGCAGCCGTCCACAGCAGCAGGGCTTGGTACCCACCACGACCCGGTGCACTGGCAGGGAAGGCCCTGGGGGACAAGGGACTGCTGCTGCTGCTCCGAGGTGACCTTCTCTGGGTGCCCAGAGCCTTCATCCCTATGTGGCATCAAAGCTCTCTGCTCCTTCCTGCTATGAGGGGGGACGTTTACAGTCTCTAATCCTGGGGAGGATTACCAGGATACAATCTGTACAGAGACAGAAGCATCTCTGAGCAGCAAATCAAGCTCTGGTCCCCTTCCTGAAGGAGCATCCTTCCGCACACTGCTGGGGAAGCTTCTGACCCCTCCAAAGCAGTGGGATTAGAGGGGCCCAATCCCACAGTGTGTGGGGTCCCTCTCCCTCGGAGCAAGCTGCCCTCTGGAGATGGATGTGAGGTGGAGCGGTGTGAAAGTGCCAAGCGCTGGCACTGGATGAGACAGATCCTCCACGAGACCCCCACAGGGCATCCCCACTCCCGAGCCCCCCACCCCATGGCAGCGGGGCAGGGTACCCCGTGGGAGCGAGGGGCCAGAGCACGGGGGTCCCGGGCAGAGGTGGTGGGGCTCAGGTGGCCGCGGCAGGGGCTTGGGGCCGGGGGCGGCCGCGGTAATGACAACCAGGTGAGCGGGGGGCGATAAGCCCCCAGGAATGCAGCGGTGGCAGCTGCCGGCCTGCGGCTCGCTCAGACCTTGGATGGGCCAATTAAGTAAATAGAAAATTTGGAGTGCGGGATCAAAGCCGGAGCGCGCGGGCTTTATTTATTTGGAAAAGGTCAGATTATATTGGCAGATGTGTTAAAGGAGAGAGGAGAAAAAAACCTTTCGAAAGCATTGGCCTTGATTTGAGGTTTCCTGACGGGCGGGCCGGGGGTTTTTTTCCTTTCTTTTCGGGCCGGGTGGGTAGGACTGCTGGCAGCGCGGGGGGGCGGCAGGGAAGGGCACGTCCGGCGGCCTTGCCCGCGCCGGGCTCGCTGCCCCTGCCCACCCACCCGCCTCCAGGCCCCCTCTGCCAACAGCAGCACCAGTCCCAGGAGCGGGGGTCCCTCTGGCTCGGAGCCCACACCCCACCACGTCACGCTGGCCACGGTCCTCTGCAGCTGGTCCCTGCGCTGTGGTCCTCAGCCCTCTGGGGAGGTGGTCTCCAAGGCGGACCTGATGGACTCTTCCCACCGCTTCCCTTCTCAGCCCCTCCTGTCGGCGCTGGGCTCGGCATGCCAAGGCCATGCCACCGCGCCCCCAGTGCCACCCTGGCTGTCCCCAGACATCCCAGGTCACCATCCCTCCACGGCTCTGCTGCCTTTTTGGTTGCCCCAGGTTGTAGAGGGGGAAAGCCCACCAAGCGGTGTCCCGAGCAGGGGCAAGAGAGAGCCCAGCATCGCCCTGCTCTGCCCATCCTGCTCACAGGCTCCCGGGGGGCAGGGGCACCCCAGGATTGCCTCCCATGGATGAGCCCAGGGACATCCCCAGCGCCATCGGCACTGCCAGCAGTGTTTCCAAGCCGATGCCTGGGTTGGGGCTGGACTGGGTCCCCCAGCTCCCGCTCCAGATCACCACCTCCCCACGGGTGCTCAGCCAGCCCACCGACACTGCAAAGCGGGGCAGACTCCACCTCCTTTAGCACCCCAAAACCACAGGAGGGTCACACAAACGTCAGCATCCCACACCCCCAGGCTTTGCTCAATTTCCCAGCTGGGAAAAGCGACGGCGGGGGGGTTGGAAGGGGGGACACGGCACGGGCGGCAGCATCCAGCACCAAGGTGGGAAGGCGTCTGGAGGGACCTGCGATGGAGGAGAGGAATGTGTTCGCCCGGGCAGGAAATTGTTGGGCTCAGTGAGCGCGGGACCCGCCTGCTAAGAAAACAAGCGGAGGCTGAAAGGCAGCGGGGGTGCAGCGCCCGCGGAGGGGGGGCAGGAAGGGGGCTCCGGGGGCAGGAATGCCGGCTATGTCCCCGCTCCGGGCAGGTGTGCCGGACCTGCTGCCGGCCCCGCTGCCGGCCTGTGCCAAACCTGCAGCTCGGCTCCATTTCCTCCACACAGGCAGGCCTGGAGCTGAGCAGCAGCCAGAGAGGTGCAGACAGCTCCTCTTCAAGCCTTGCCTCAGTTTCCCCAACCTTAAAAATCACCCTGTGCATCAGATACACGCAGTGGCGAGCCCCATCCCGGGAGTGCCGGGGCAGGCATGAGCTGTCAGTGGGGCTGAGAGCTGCAGGGCTTCGCTGTGCACAGCCCTGGATCTCGCTCAGAGCCATGACCAAGGGAGCTTCTCATGTCCTGTGTCCATGGTTATGGAGAAGGCAACCCCTCCATCGCCACCAGTCACCCTGCTGAGTCTTCTCCGTCTGCATGCAGGGTGCCATGGGGGTGATGGGGTGCAAAGCATTGCCCACAGGGATGGGAGTGGGCCAGACCAGGAGCAGAGGGAGAAGCCAGAGATGGTCCTGATGGAAAGGGCTGGTGCACGGGGGTAGGGTCATGGTGGTGGCCAGGGGCAAGGTGTCCCTCATGTTGGCAGCTGCCCACTGCCTGGTCCCCCACGGGGTTGCCATGCGTGGCCACCCCAACCACCTGCCCCACTTTGCCCGCAACAAGGGGTGCGTGGTGCAGTCCCAGGATGGCTTTGCAGCCACGGGGACATTTCTGGGTCCCTTCTGTTCCCTTTATGGGACAGCACAGCATGAAACGCTGCCTGGATCACGGCGCTGTTTGGAAACTCCGCTGGCATGTAATACAATATCTGGCAGGGGCGTCTACGACTTTATCTGCAACAGATCAGGTTGGAGCAAAACCTTCTGAGACAGCATCTGGAAGTGGTTTAACCTTCGCCAAGTTTTGCATGAAATACCAATTTTCCACCCCTTTCATTTAGTTTATTGAAATTAGGAGGGGAAACTCACCCTCCTCCCTTCTACCACTCCCCCCGGCCCCAGGTTCTCCTCTGGGACAGCTCAGCTTCTCACAGCTCTTCTGGAAAAGCTGAAGACGTCATGGAGCTGCGTCTCAGGCCGGGGAGCACCTCCCTGCACTGTGACGGGCAGCAGGGCTGCTCCTGCCCGGCTCCATCAGAGGAGCCTGGGATGAAGGCGGTGGAGCCAGGTGGGAGGCAGCAGGAGCAGGGTGGTGGTGAGGGAGCCCACGGGGGCCAGCACTGAGCAGGGATGGACGCGTCATCTGAGGGTTGTGACCTGGGGGAAAGTCCCACCGTGCTGCGTAGGGGCACAGCTCATCACATGGGACCCCAGCAGGAGCTGTGCGGAGCAGCCAGGGGCATCACAGACTGGATGTGCCGAGCGGATACCAACACCGAGGTTTCGCAGGACAGATGTTTTAACCAAACCTGCTATTTTCACCCCAGGCTCCATCCTGCTGAGCCGCGGGCTCTCACTGCCGAGCAGGGAGACATGAGTGGCCAAGAAAACCATCGCACATGCTGGAAAACCCGGCCAAATTCTGTACTCGGCTTCAAACTGCTCAAGCAGCTGCCGGGCTCCACAGCCTTTCCCTTAAATTTTCCTATAAAATTTATCACCTGAGGCAGAGGGACAGAAAGGTACAGCTTTAGGAAGGGCAGTATGGCCTTGCCAGCGGCTCTGCCTGCCGAGAGCCACCAGCCGGGTCCCGGGAAGTCCCCAGGAGCCAGCTCGCACATGTGCCATGTTTGCAGGATCCGAGCAGGTGTTTTTAGGATGGACCTGGCACATCGACTTTCAGGACAGATTTGCATGTGTTTGCCCATGCGAGGCGAGGGCTCACGATGGGACCATGTCGTTCCTGGCATGGGGCAGTGGCAGTATGTTGTCCCACGGGAGGGCTGGCAGGGGACAGGGAGCTGGCTCTCCTCCTGCCACGGGGATGAGAGTCAGGGGACAGGGATGTGCTGAGGCCCCAGAGCAGGGCAGATGTGCTGGAAAGCTGGGAGCTGCAGTGCCTCGGCAAGAAACTTGTGCATTGAAATAAATTCCATCTTCCAGGTTGGAACCCACCGACAGGTCTTGCCTGGCGGGAGGCAGTGCGGGCAGATGCTCCCTGCAGCTCCCACCGGCACTGGTCCAGCGCGCCATGGGGATAGTCCTTGCAAACTCTTCCCTGGACATCCGAGGAGCGCAGGGAGTGTGTCTCGAGGTGGCACCAACCCAAGCGGCGTTAGAAGCCAGGAAAGCCCCTCAGGGGTTGCCCCACACTGTCCTTGGGGACCTGGGCTGGGAGCAGCCAGCAGGGCACAGCCCTGCGATCCGGACCAGGGCACGGGGTTTGATCCTGCAAAAGCCCGGCCCCACCACGGTCCTGGCCGGCCACGGCTGGGGCTCTCTGATGGCCCCCCCTTGCCGCGCAGCTCCAGCCCTGGCCGTGCCGCAGCTCCCCGCTGGGCTCAGTGCAGCCGGCACCATATGTCCCTGCGATGCCGCCGCAATGCTGCTGCCAAGGCTGAGCATCGCTTCCCGCCACTCCTGCTCCTGCAAAAGGGGGATGGAGGGAGAGGGGCCCCCATGTGCGCCTCCTCAGGGTGCAGCAGGGGCGGGGGGGAACATTTAGCCCTCTCAAGGACACGGTTGTGCTTCCACCCTGCCCAGGGACCTGCTGCAGCAGGGATGGAAGGGTCCTCTCCTGCCCCATCGCGGGGACTTTGGGGGTCCTCCCCTCCCGCACAACCCCCCAGCCCCTGCTCCTCCACCATCCCACCCTGCTGCCCCCCATGAGGGACTGGAAGGGCATTTGTTTTCCGCTGGCGTGGATCCATGTGGAGCCCGGCTGCCAGGCGGGGAGGGGATGCGATGCTAAGCCAAGAGAGGCGTGTGAAGCTCAAGGTATAGCTGTCCTCGTCCCTGTCCTTCTCCTCCCGCCTCCGTCCCCAGAGCACTGTGCCCTTCCCATCTGCCGGCAGGGCCGGGCTGGCCGGGAACAGAGCCAGAGCGGAGCAGGGAATGCACCCGGCTGCAGCAGCCTCGGGCTTGGGGGGCTGTGCTGAAACCCCTCTGCTCCAGGGAGAAATGTGGGGCTGCTGGGGGGTCCCAGGAGGCTTCCCAAACCCAGGCATTCCCTAACACACGCTGCTGCCTCAGCATCCACCCCGCGTCCCTATCACCCAGCCCTGCCCCTGCAAGGGGTGGGCACAGGCTGGGGCTGGGCCATGGCGCAGGATGTGACCCATGGGGGTGACACCCCCCGGGTACTCGTCCTGGACACCGAGCTGGGTGCCACGACTGGCAGAACACATCCGTCACCACTGCTGGTGTCAGTGGGACGGCACCCAGCCCCACGGCCAACATCCCTGCGGGGTGGTGGGCAGCAGAATCGTTAGAGACCTCCCGGGAAACCCAAGCACCATTTGGGGGTGGGTGGGGGAGGTTTGTAAAAAGACCCAGACCCCTCATCCAGCTGAATTTTGGCTGTCACTCAGATTTGTCCACCTGAATCCTCCTTCTGCCACCTCCCAGGGCTCCTTGGGGGTCCCAGCCTGCGCTCCACAGCTGGGCAAACTGGGGCTCATCAGGGGGGAAACATCCCAGCCTGACCTCAGCGAGGTGCCACCAGCATCCCCTTGGGATCTGGGGACCCCCTGCCCTCACGGGGGGTGCCCATCCCTGTGGCATGCCAGTGTGGAGCTGGGATGTGACAGTCCCCTCTGGGATTTCTTCCACGCGCTCAGGGACGGCTCCCTCCCTTTCCCCAGAGGTGGAAGCGGCCAGCGCGGCTGCGATGACCAGCCCCGCTCTTCCATTCCTGGGCTCCTCCATCCTGCAAACCCCCAGGCTGTCCCAGTGCCCACAGCCTCCTCCCTGCTCACGGTTTCACCTATTTAATTAAAGGTGTGAAATGATCACATTAAATCGGGGCTGGGCTCTTTGTCCAAGCTGCTCCTACAGCTTATGAATGGCTCGTTTCCACTATGTTTCATCCTTTCTTTCTTTTTTTTTTTTCCCTTTTCTTTTTTTGGCTTGGTTTCCAAAGCAAATGAGGTTTCTGCAGTCGTGGTGTGTGCGGGTATGTCTGTCTGTCCAGCTCTATAACTTTCAAAGCCACCAGCCAATTTCAAATGGAGTCTATGGAGAGATGGGGGGTTCAGAGATGCTCCGTCCCCACGTATCCTGTGGGAAGGGTAGGAGATGCTGCGCCCCCAGCCCTGCTTTCACCAGACACCAGAGGATCCAGATGGGAAAACAGCTCACCTCCATCAGCCCCAACAATAATTTGCTCTTTCCTACTGGAAATCTTGCCTGCGCCTAGGCAAAATTGATTCACTGAGGTTGATTCACTGCAGGGGCCATTTTGACCAAAACCTCAATTTTAAAACACTCTTCCCATTTAATAATAACAACTGAGGAAGAGGAAAGGAAAAGCCAGAGCCTAGCAGCGCAAAACTTGGCCAGGGCACTGCCGTGGAGCTGTGGCAGTGTGTACAGCTCACACCAGGCTACCCAGCTAGGATGCATCCCTATGGATTAATATAAAACCCGCCAATAAATGAACCGTGGAGGTTCTTTCTAGCCTGGGTGTCTCCCTTGGGACCTGGCAGGCAGCGGGATGCTGTCATGTGGAGATGAAGGTGACCTGACCACAGCGTCTCCCCTGCACCGCCACAGCGGGCACAGGCAGGGGCTGCCCGGGACAACCGGCTGGCGGCAGCGGGGACAC
Organism: Rhinoptilus africanus; assembly: GCA_013400135.1. Classification (NCBI taxonomy): domain Eukaryota; kingdom Metazoa; phylum Chordata; class Aves; order Charadriiformes; family Glareolidae; genus Rhinoptilus; species Rhinoptilus africanus. The sequence goes on from VXBO01003066.1 coordinate 334,055, forward strand.
GGGGTCCTGACCGGCGGTGACATGGGGTCCCGGAGGTGCTGGCTGCTCCCGGTCCTTGCTCTTCTGCCACTGCCCTCCATCACGGTCCATTCACCCCCTCCTCGCTCCCACTCCCAGCTCAGTCCCTCGCTTCCCCCTTTCTTGGCCGGGTGTTTGCCGGTGCAGGTGCACACTGGTCCCCCCCTACTGCTGCCCTTTTTTTAATTAGCTGATAAAGAAAGCGTCCTTTTGAAGCAGGTAGGGGATTCCTCGCATCCCTGGCATTGCTGGGCTGCCTGGCTGTAACTCTATTCCAGTTAAAAGCTTTCTGCACCCGTCCATGGCCCGCCGGGCCTCCGGCTCGCCCCACACCTGCAGGCAAGTCCTCGTGGGCTGCCCGCTCGGCCACTGGTGCAATTACCCAACGTGATGATTAACTGAGGGAGTGCAGGAGGGACGGAGACTTCGCCCTGCCAGCAGCGACTGCCTTCGCCCCCCACGCGGGGCGGCTGGGTCCCCCCCAGCCCTGGGCAGCCCAGCCCCCCGCACTGCCCCCCAGCTATCCCCGAAGCCGGGGACGCAGGTGGGTGTTGAGGGGACCTGGGTCTAAGTAGGTCCCGACCCCAGCATCCCCGCACCCCTCTCAGAGACTGGGTGCGGTGGGGCATGGGGCTGTTTGCTGCAAAGCCCAAAGCTGGGCTGGTTTCTTCGCTCCTCCCAGACCCTCCCGGCTCCCTCAGGAACCCTCCCAGGCAATGGGTTCCTGACCCGGGGAGAGTAAACCGGGTGATGGGGCTTGGAGTCCTCTGGCGGGCAGGGCCTCTGCGCCACGGCCCCCAGCAGCCTGGAAGCACGCGGTGCGATGGAGGACAAGGTTACAAGGCTCAGTGCACATCCTCCGGCACCCCAGTGCGTGTCCCCCTGCTGCACGTCCTCCTGCAGCCTGGTGCATGGCCCCCTGATGTGTGTCCTGCTGCAGCCCAATGCACGTCCTCCTGATGCGTGCCGTCCTGCAGCCTGGTGCATGGCCCCCTGATGCATGTCCTCCTGCATCCTCATGATGCCGGTTCCCCTGCGGCCCAGCACCCCCCAGCCCCACGCCGTGCCGGCGTGCCAAGGCAGCCTGTCAGCGCAGCACGGCTCCCGGCCCCATGTGAGGCCCGTTATATTGCGGAACCAGTAAAAATCATTTCAGCATGTGCCTGTGTGGTCTGCAGCAATGCCCCAGCCTGAGATAACCTAAGCAGAGGAAGCCCCGGGCTGAGCTTTAAATCTTCCAGTCCTTTGCCAGTAACCCCCAAGCGTCTGCCCCCCTGTCCCACAACCAACATCTCCTCTCTGTATTGGAGAGATGGCTCCGGGACCCTGGCAGCCAGCCCCGGGGGGGTGAGCCCTGCACCCCACGGTGGTGACGGCATTCAGATCCCGCTTTAAATCAATTGCTGCGCCCTGGCAGCTCTGTTTCCACGGTCCCATGTTATTCTTTCACTCAATCATGGGGAGAATGACTCTGTTTTCCTTCAGCAGTTTTGGTTCTTTTTCCTCTTTTCTTTCTTTCTTCCTTTCTTTCTCAGGGAGAAGGATGGGGTCGGAGCAAATATTCATTTCCATGGTTCCAGCTCATTGAGAACAATAAGGGCAGTAAACAGAGGGCAGCATTGCTCAGGAATGTGAAGCATTCGCCTGTGGTTTAAAATTACTAATTTTTTTACAGGCAAGAATATATATATTTTTAGAGACCTTTAAGGACAGGCCAAATTCTGCTCCCCCACATCGCTCCCCACTCCTAGCGCCCCCAGTTCCCCCCCGTCACTGGGATGCAGACTGGCAGTAAGCATGAGAGGTGATGGAGGCTCAGTGAGCCGGGGTCCAGTGGGAGCCCAGCCACGGAGCTGGAGCAGGGAGGGGAGACCTGAAGTCACTGGTTGAAGCTGCAGAATTTGGACCTGGATCCTGACGGTTTTGGGAATGGGCACACAAAAAAGTGATGCTGCGCTTGCCTTTCACCTCTCACTGCAGAAAAGGAAATGAAATGTGGCTGGGGGTGCGATAGCACAGGGTGGCACCAGGGAGGGGATGCTGCTGTGGGCATGGCTGAGGGGTTCCATGCTGCGGAGTGAGGGGACCCGTCGGGACACACATGTCCTTCCTGGGCTGCTGCAAGGCAAGGCCAAGCTGTCCCCTCACAGGGACCACACGTCTCGGGGCTGCTGCTGCCCATCAGCAGTAAGGGCAGGGGACAGCAGGGCCACCGGCTGCAGGGAGGGAGCAGGGATGCCCCTGGGTGCCCCCAGGACCCCCTACCTGGCCACCCAGAACCTTCCTAGTCCATGTGGGAAAAATCCCACGTCTGGGAGTGGAGTAGGCCCTTGGAGGGGCTGTGTCCCACCACTGCTGTGGTCCATCCCGGAGGCACTGCCCATCGGACCCTGGTACCCTCCTGTCCCCGCATCCACGCCGGCACAGAGCATCCCCTCTGCCCTCACTGCGATGCAAGCCCTATTGCTGCTTCTCCTGCAATGAGATTGGTCTGGGAAGACCAAAGGGATGCAGGAAGGCAGGGAAGTCTTCACTTCCCAAACAGCTTTACACCTGCTCAGCCGCCCAGCGCCACAGCCGGCAACTGGCCCGGCCGGCAGAGCCGTGGAGCTTGGCCTGGGGGCACCAGCACTGGGTCATGCGGAAACACACGGGCTCCTGCTCAGCTGCACCGATCCTCATGTCTCCATCAATTCCTCCCTCTTGGAGGAGGCAGGAGGACCCGGAGAGTCAGCTGAGGACGTTTGGGCTCACAGCTTCACTTCCGAATGAAACAGAGGAGGGAAGCATTGTTTTATTGAGAGCAATTGCTTTCATAGCCCTGCCCCAACAGACACACATGCATCCTGTCTCAGGGCTGATTAGCTCCAGATCTGCACACACTGGCTTTGTGGGGATGGCTGCCTCCCACCCCCCGCTCCCACAGCCCCCCCAGCCGCGGGGCTGCCCCCCGCCAACCTTCCACCCCACATCCCCAAAGACATCCAGGCTCCGCTCGCAGGCAGCAGCTGCGGTTCCCCCCATCTGGATCCTCTTTGCACATCCAGTGCCCAAACGTTTTGCCGCTCACCCAGAGGCTGAATGGAAACACTTGGGCCCTTTCTCTTTGCTCTCCTCTTCCTCTTTGCGGCCGTGGCACCCTCCCTGTGCCTCTGCGGTGGCCTGGCTGCTGCCTGGGGCACCTGGGATCACCCCAAGCTGCTCTCCCCTGCAGGACATCAGGCAAAGGCTATCATAGACCCCAAACTGGACCCTGCAGCAGGACCAGCCTGGCCTGAATGATGGATTTGGAGACAAGATGAGCCCCTGGCTGATGCAGTTTGCTTCCGCAAGCCTTTTACGACAGTCGAACAGCTTGAAGAGTCACAAACCATGAAGGAATATAGCAAAAACCCCATAAATCAAGTCAAAAGGCATAGACATAAAGCTGGGAAGACATTTGCCTTTTATTGTCTCTTCGGACAAGCTTAGCATTTAAAGGCTTTTATCTCCTTTTTATGGCTTTTTGGGTGGGCTCCAAGCCAATAGGTACCTTGTGTCCTTGCTCTGTGTTAAATTACATCATGAAGAAAGGAGGCTGAGGAGCAGATCGCGAGGAGGATGCAGCCAGTGCATCCCTGCCCGCTGCCGGGGAGGACTGGCCTCTGCCGGAGCTGCCCTCCTGGTGACTGCAGGGCAGCTTTCCTGCCCGGAGGCCCTCAGCCTGCTGTCCAGCCGGAGCCGGTGGGAAGAACTGCCCTATCTAGGACTCAGGTGACGCTTTGCAACAAGCCAAATGGACCGCAGCCCCTCGGGTTTTTGGTCTGGATCAGAGCCATGCCTGCACTAAAAGCCTGGAACCCAGCACTCAGCTGATGGAGAGGAGTCCCAAAACCACAAGAGCTTGTGCAAACAGTGGTGGGAATCCCTTCTCCCTTCCTAACAGAGCCTTAGTGCATCCTCCCCGCTCCCACATACCAGCAGAGCCCCCAGAGCTGCCCTCGCCGAGGCAGCTCCCAGCGGCAGCAAGCCAGAAGCACCCGGCTCATGGGATCGTGGGAACCCCAGCCATCCCGGGACCTGGCCCCTGGGCGTCTCAGGTGGGGGGATGCTGGCGTGTAGATGTGGTCGGAGAGGAGGAAGGGAAACACCGCCTTGGCCAGATCACCTCCGGGAGGCAGGCGGGAGGCAGGGGCTGGCGGTGAGCTCGCAGCTGAGGCGAGGGCGGCGATGGGGAGGGCGCGCAACCTCCCCGACCCGGCAGGCAGACCCCTCGGCAGGGTGACTGGCCCGGCTGCGGTGACCCGCAGTTTCAGGACAGGCTGTTCGTGCCACAGAGCTGGGTTTGCTTAATAGCAGGCATTGAATTGAATGTGCTTTTTGTGCAGTTCCCTGCTGACACCAGACATCAGCTGCGTGATGAAAGACCTCTGCTTCCCCCCAGCCCAGCACCCCACGGCTCCCTCCCCAGACCTTCCCTTGGAAACGTTCCCATCCCCCCATGGAAGATCCTGGGGGTTACTGGGGATCAGGGAGGGCAAAGATGGCTTTTGACCCCCATCTGACCCATCCCTGCAAGAGTTCTCCCCCAAATGGGGTCATGGTCCCCAGAGGATCATGGCATTACGGATGGGGTCATGAGTGGGATGCATGGCAGGGGGTCACCATGCCAGGAGTGGGGCCATGGTGCTCTGTCCCAGCATCTCCCTGCTCCTGCATCCCCTGGGGCTGAGCTGGGTAGAAGATGAAGAGGGATCTCTGCATGTGCAGGTGGCTGCTCAGTGTAGAGCCACCCATGCCTGCGTCCTGCCACCTTCTGCCCCACCAGCTCTCCATCACCCAGGGTCTCTCCCACCCCAGCCAAGAGCCAGGGCACACCAAGGGGCCAACCATCCCCCCGGGGGCACAGGAGACCAAAGCCTGCGGCATGCACCACCGCCCCTGCCCTGCCCGGCCCCCTGCCCCAGCCCCAGTGCCCAGCAATAACTGGGCACCCTGGTTTTCCCCCTTGGGGTTGAAACCTCTGCTGAAACCCAGAGGCTGCTGGTGCTGAAAGACACTCGCTGGGCTGCCTGAGCTGCCCAAGCAGGCATTTTTCTTCCCAAAGCTTGTCTTGTGCTTGTAGCAGCAGGGCTGGAGGGGTTTGGGCATGGCTGAAGGCAGTGGGTCAGGAGCGGGTGTCCTGGCATAGCTGTGCTCCCAGAGCCCCCAGAGCAAGGAAGTTGCAGTCAAGTGGAAGAGCAAACTTCTCGGTCCCGTTCAAATTAAGCAGCTTCTGGCCAGACATCAGGCTGGAGGGACAGCCATGGGCCTGAGGGGAGATGCTGCAGGGGGGACACATGGAGAGGAAGGGAAGGGACGTGGCATGCAAAGGGTTAAAGGTGTCCTTCCCACCCAGCATACACTGTGTGCCAATCCTCCCAGCCATGTGTTTGAAATCCTTTCTGCTATCTCCTGAAAATATTTACAGTACAGGCAGATAAATTAGCTGTAGCGCTTATTACGTCTCCCTGGAAATATATACAGCAGTTAAAGATGTTTAAAAAAAATAGCCGAAAGTCGTCTCTTTACTATATCTGGAAGATATTTCACAGTGCGGGGAATTTACAGGGCTGGGTGGCGGGGAAATCGCATTTATTTTCACTCGAGTAGAGAAAGTTAAAGGACCCTTCACCAGAGTTTATTTTCATCTCTACTTGTGAGACAAGGAGCCAAGGTTGGCTTGGAGCGAGCCGGCGCGCCGAGGCGAGGGCACAGGGCAGGTTGGGGTAGAGTGGGATGGAGACCAGGAGCTTGGTGGCACCATGAGCTCCCCGACACACGTGGGCAGGGACCGGTGGTGCGGACACAGCCTCCTCACACCGTTGCTGCCCTGGCTGTGCCTCCAGGAAAAACTGATGACATGGAGGTTGAGGACACTATGGCCAAGTACCCATGGAGGTTCAGAGGGTGGGACACCTCTGGTAGTCCAGGCTGCCTGGTCCAGGGTGGAGAGAGCGCTCTCCTGCCAGGGGGATCTTGGTTGATCCCACTCCTCACAGGCCTTCTCTACCAAAAGAGGTGACTGTTCCTTCTCCCATACCAAGCACGCATTTCCAACGGCACTGAAAGACTCCAGAGCCCACGTGGTGACATGCAATCTCCTCCACACATGCACCTCCTCAGTGAAAGCGGCCTGAGACATAGCCTGAGACATTACTCCCATTCCTAGCTCTGGCCCAAGTCAAGAGCTTCTGCCAGGACAAGGTGATGGGACAGCATCACACTCGATGGCTGCTTTGTCGGCTCAGAGAACAGCGAAAGCTGGTGTCATCCCCATACACAATTTTCTTAATAGCTTCCAAGTTAAAATCAAAGTGATATTTAAACCCACAGCAGAGGCACCAGCTGTCACAGGCTCTCCCCTTCTCCAGACTTCAAAGCTGGTCCTCCTCAAATGCTCTTTCCAGAAGTTCCCAGATCTCTACGCTGGGGTGAAAGGGCTGTGGTAGAACATCTCTGCTTCTCAGCCAGCTCCTGCAGCTGACGCCGTCATGCCCAGTGAAAGCTCACTGATTGAATCGTTCTCTTCCCGTCTTTTCTGGCTTCTTTCTCATGGTGAAGGCACCTGCCAGCTAGGAGTCAAAGACCAAGATCCTCAAATGCACTCGTTGCCTCGCAGTCACTGACCCAACATTAGATGACAATGCCTTCTGGGCCACTGGCATCAAGATCTGGAATGGAGCTGCTGGCCTTGACGTAAAAGGCTTTGGGAAGCCATTTGCTAATTCCCCTGAGTCACCCGCTCCCTCTGGCTGTTTTGAAATTCATATCTAATGAGTGGTTTGGGTGAAGGAATTCTGCAAAGATGCAAACAATTCCTTTGCCAAAATAAATGGAGCCAGAGCTGGGCTTATAAACATATAAATCATTTCTAGTTTTTAGCTTGCAAACAAGATACTTGTTTCTTCATACGGATTTTGGGGAGAGCAGGAGGCAGGAGGAGGAGCAGGGAGAGCCCACTGAAGCTCCCCTCCGAAGGCAGCCCATGCTTTCCTCCAGAGCAGAACATGGGAAACCAGACGCCCTCCAGAAGGTCTCCAGGAGGAAGAAGCTCAGAAAGTCCTTCAGAAAGGCTCCAGGAGGGAGGAGAGTTGGGGTCTCCGTCAGCTTTTTTGGCTATTGGCTCCTCAAACAATAATCTGCAGCAAATTAACTCAACCAATTCCTAATTTTCTCTCCAAGTGGGGGATGCCATGTCCTGGGCCAGGCAGGGAGGAGAAACATCCTTGGGATTGAAGGACATAGCGCAGAGGATAACTTAACCGTGCCGCCGAAGGCTGGCTAAATGTGCAGGCTTTGCTGTGCACGTGCTTCACGCAGGATTGCTATGGGACAGGAGAAAAAAAATGTAAATCGCCCAAAACAAAGTCAAGCGTAGCACGGCCCTGGCACAGCTAGCAGAGGATGGAGCTCACCCGGCTGCGGGCTCCCCCGTGTCACTCCTCTGACCCCCGTGCCACTGGTGGGGTTCGGCACTCCTGGGACATGGGTGGCCCGTTGCTTCGGTGGCTGCTCGGGCAGGAGCTGGGACGTGGTGAACCTGTGCCCTGGGACGGGAGATGCTCCCATGGAAGAGATTTGCACCGAGTTTGCACTAACCACATTTTTTTTCCAAATAAAGCGTTCTAGCTTGGTCAAATTTGAGCATATTCCAGGGACACAAGACAAATCTCAGCCTCTCTTCTCTCCCTACTTGCCAAATTGCTTCAAAGGCAGAATTTTAAAACAAAATACGGACAAATGCTTTATTTTCCCTTATCCCCATTCTTGGAACAAGCCATGTTCTCCAGCTGAAATTTACCTCCCCAAAATTTAGCTGGAGGCTGCAACCCACCCTGCAAAAAATTGCCACCAAGCCTGGGATGATTTGGCAAAGCTAGCAGCTACTGCAGGCAGGATTTCACAGTGGGAAGCACCAAGCATCCTTAAAAGTAGGGGGCACCTCCGTATCCCCATCCCGAGCACGTGGAGTCTGTCTGCAGCACACTCGGAGTGCAGTCACTTTATTTATAGGAAGCCGAGGATGTGCCTCTGTCTTCCAGGGGCTCTTTCCCCGTTTTTTTTCCCAAGCCTGTGGAAGCCAGCCAGATAACCAAAGCCGTTCCTCACTTTCACAGCAGATAAGCTAATTGTCGGATGTGCCCTTTGAGATAAGCAGAGCCTGGGTTTACGAGGGAACATGTGTTCTTGGGAAGCGCCATCACCCAGCCGTGATGTGTGTGATAACCCAAGGACATGCAGGCTCCCTCCCCGGGGAACTGGGGTGTTCCTCGGCCACGGGGGCTCAGGGGGAGCTACCTTGGGCCGCAGTAGCATGTTTTTTGTGGGGGCTGTTGCCTTACTTCCCTGTTCCATTGCTACTGAGCAAGGAAAAACTGCGGTGCTGAGCACTGCCAGGTCTTCCCAGAGAGAGATCCAGCTCTTCAGATGCTTTTCAGCAAAAAGTTTAATGCTTATTGAAACCCACAAAAAAAAAAGAAAAGGGACTGAGTTTAGTATGGGTCAGTCCAGGCTGGTGGTGGGTGCGGAGTCCGTGAATGCAGGCAGGAGGGTATCTCACTCCAGTCCCTGCGGACACATACGGCTCCATCACCGGTGTGGCAATGGTGGAGCACTGCTCTGCGCCGGGGGAATCCGAGGCTCAGTCCAGCCAGACCTGTGCAGGGGGAAGCCGTGGGTGACCCCGCAAATGGGTGTCTGATGGGCTCCTCTCCTGCAGCCAAAAATTTCTGGAGAGGGCCCATCGCCCACACACAGCCTCCAGACAAAGGCTGGAGACAGATTTCCCAAATTTCACAGCAATGTCAAAGCCAGGCGACCCCTTGGGGGCCATTTCACCTGCCGCAGCCTGCCCTGACTGCGACCAGCCTGTTTTGGAGCAGTCAGGTCCTCAGTTCTCTGCTGAGGAGGCTCCTGCAGCACGGCGAGGCTCGCCCCGATGTGCAAGCCATGCCGCGCTGGCAGGAGTGTGTGCTGCCCCAGGGACGTGCACCAAAATCTCTCCCGCACAGTGTCTCCAGTCTTCCCCGGCACAGGGTGAGAGCAGCCGAGCTCCCCCGGGGCCACGCTCGCACGCCAGGAGTGACAGGCAGGCAGAGCCGGGACATCAGGGGGATCTGAGCCAGCGTGGCCCCAGCCCCTGCGAGGATGCTCAGAGGATGGGCAGGAGAGGGCTGCAGGAGGAGATCTGCTTCTCTGCCCCGCAGGGAGACCACCTTTGTTGTGACCTTGACCTCCTGCCCGTTCCCTGCTCAGACACCAGCCCTGCTTTCCCACCAGGAGCTCCCAGCCTAACCCTGGGGAAGCCACCCGCCTGTCACTGCGGATGCTCAGTCCAGTGTGGCTCCCAGCACTGGGGATGCTCTGTCCAGTCAAGGTCCCAGTGCCGGGGATGCTCCATCTGGTCCAGCTCCCAGCACTGGGGATGCTCAGCCCAATATGTTTTCCAGCGCGGGAGATGCTCCATGCAGCCCAGCGCGCGGTGCCACCTCCCACCACCGCACCTGCAGGAGCTGCACAGCAAAGGCACCCGCACCCTGTGATCCCACCACCCCCATCCCAGCAGCTCTCCAGGGCCGTGCTCCCTCGCCCCCCCGGCGGGCAAACCACCCTCGCTTGGCTGTCCCTTCCCTCCCTCCCCCCGAACAGCCATCACTCACCAGGCTTTGATTACGGCCACAAAGGAGCCTTGGAGGAACCACGGGGAAGATGGAGGGAGGCAGGCAGATGATGAAAGAGCTGTCAAATGGGATTAAACAGTAACCGTCTCCCCTACTGCTGGGCAGCGGGAAGGGGGACAGATTGTACTGGATTGTAATGCAGGAGCCCTCCTGCTGCTGGAGCCTGCCAGCCCCGTCCTCCCGCGGGCTGCCAGCCGGCCGTGTCCCGCCAGCGGGCACCGGGACAGCCGGGCACGGTCCCCGGGCGGGAGGTGACAGTGGGTGACGCATGGGGGCTCTTCAGTGAGCACCCACATCCCACAGCATCACCGCCAAGCCCTGGGCCACCTCTTGTGGGCTGAGGAAGCCACCCCCCAGGTTCCCAGGCACTGAGACCCCAGCGGTGTGGGCGGAGGCTCTGTCCACCCCCAGCCTGCAGCTGGTGGTGTCCCCTTGTCCCCACAGGCGCCTGCTGCCACCAGCACAGCCCTCGCCTCCCTGCCAGCTGGTCCCCGAGGGGAGATGGTCTGGCAAGGGACACCTCACTCACAGTGTCCTTCTTGCCAGCCCTTGGGTAGAAACTCCCTTTTCCCTTGCCTGTTTTCCAGGCAGAGGATCACAGAGGTGGGGAAGGGGTAGACATACCTTCCCATAGGACAACACCAGAGCTGCCCAGGGACTTTCTGTAGCTCCACAGGGAAGTGGGTGCTGCTTGTCCCACCAGGCAGAGCCCTGAGGACAAGATGAGCCTTTCCATGCATCCTCCTGCTGCCTCCCCCCACCCCCCACAGCACAGCGAGAGGGACACAGGGTGTCACGACCTGTGGAGCCATCCCATGCACAGCGTGGTCGTGTTATGGCTTTCCCAGGGACACGGGCATCAGGATCTCAGCACACGGGTGCTGGAACACCTTGGTGCCGGCACATCCCCCAGGATGCTGAGCCACCCTGCTGCCAGTGCCCTGGGGCTCCCACCCCTCCACTCCCTGCTGCCGCTCCGTCTCTGCCTTTACCCCTTTGTCCACTCCCTGGGACAAAGCGGTGTGTGTGGGCATGGGGGTGTTCTGAGCCTGGTGGCGATGCTGTGGGTCCAAGATCCCAACAAGCCACTCAAAGAGGACATAAAGACCAGCCCTGCTGGGGCCATCCGGCAAACCCCAGCCAAGGAGCCCTCCACCAAAACCGGGGCTGCCCGGGTGTGGCCAGGCATCTCCTTATTCCTTCAGCATCCCCCAATTTTTGGATGCTCTGACACCCATGCCTAGGGCTGCTTTTCACCACAGTGGGTGATACAGTGGGGTAGACCTTTCCCCAGAGGCCGGGAGTGCTGGGATGGGCACCGGCAGTGCTGGCTCCCCGCAGGCAGGCGGACAGGCAGGGGGACCCGATCCTTGGCTTTCCAAGCACCCAGACAGCGAAGCCCTTGGGGATCCTGTCCCAGCCCACCGCCTCCCCGTCCCAGCACCGCGCGGGAGCCCCCCAGCCAGGCGCTCGCAGGCAGAACCCCCCCGGGCCCCCCGAGCGCCAAGTCCTCACCACCCACTCCGCCAGCGGCAGCTCCAGTTTCTCACAGCACCCTCTTTTCTGAGCCATTCGTCACGGCCCCCAGCACAAAAGCCAGGGAGAGAAAGAAACAAGGAGTAGGAAAAGGAAGGAAGACAAAAAAAAAAATATAGAGAAAGGGAGCAAGAAGGAAAGAAAGAGGGAGGACAAGGCGTGAAAAGAGCCAGGTCTGTCGCCGAGAGGGGAGGAGGGGAAATTATGAAATAAATGAAGCACCTCGGCGGTTCGGGGGGCACTGGAAGACAGCCCGACCACGGCTGAATTTTAAACGCCTGCTGCACAATCGGTCCCATTTTGCAAAGAGAGGAAGCTGTGTCCAAAGACCCTCATGTTTATTCATGAGGAGCCTCGCTGGCCCCTCCCACCCTATTGTTTGGGGGTATTTATTTGGGGGCATCTGTCTGGCCCGATGAATGGCGGAGGGGTAATAAATGGGATGGTGGGGCCGGGAAGGGGAGCCGGTGCAGCCGAGCTGGGCGGTGGGCTGCCCTGTCTCCCGACCCCCTTCCCACTCCTCCTCTTGGCCCCATGCCACCTGGGGGTGTTTCTGCCCCCCATGCTGTCCCCAGCCCCCAAGGGACCACAGACAGGGCTCCCCACCGACCCATGGCAGCCCAGGGGTGGCGGGGCGAGGGGAGCGGGGACAGGTCTGGAGGGGGAAAAGCTGGGTGGTGCTGGGGCTGTGGGCTGCTGGAGGCCACGGGAGCGAAGGGTGGGCAACCCCAGGGTGCCAGCAGCAGCAAAGCCAGGACAGGGCGCAGAGCGTGACACGCCACTGAGAGCGGCTGCACGGGACGGGACTCACTGGGGGCTCACCTGGCTTATCTGGGAGCAGCAACCGGCCCCTCCATGGGCAGCAAGGGCGGGCAGGCAGCCCCCACGGGGCAGGGGGGGCTGCTTCAGGAAAAGAAGGACCCAATTCATCCACACAGGGGGGCAGGAGGCTCATCAGGGACAGGGCGGGCAGACTGCTGGGGAGAGCTGTGTCCCACATTTGCTGGGCCAGGCCACTGCTCTCCTGTCTCTCCTGCTGGAGAGGAGCAGCTTCCTCTAGTGGAAACTCCTCCTCGTCCTCCCAAGGTGGGACATGGCCCTCATGGGGAGCAAGGAGGAGCTCGGATCAAACCCAGCCTTGGCCATGTCAAGGCTCAGGCTCCTCATAGCCCAGAAGCAAGACGCCGGGGTGTCCTGGGAACATGGGGACGCACAGGGCAGAGCAGATGCCGCCCAGCCTGGCTCCGTGGGAAGCACACCGTGCTGGAGGAGCCCAGCAGTGGGGCTGGTGGAGGTGTGGGAACCGAGTGGCTGAGTCAACGCAGGCAGCTTGGCTTTCTCCATCCCAGCCTTTCCTTCACCTTGCGCTCAAGGGACCTGGTGTCTAGCGCAGCCCTCGCCCAGTGAATGACTGCAGGATGCAGGAAAAATGCTCATTTGCAGGGAAAGTCATTACAAGATCACCCGGCTGGAAGCTGGAACTCGTCAAATTCAACCTTGAAATAGAAGCTACAGCCTTGCAGCTGCCAAGAAGAGGAGCAAAGGAAAGAGGTAGCTCTCGATGGCACAGCCACAAGAGTCACCTCCCCAAGCGCACGCTGTCACCCAGATGCTGTCAGAGGTGGCACAATGTGGGGGGGGACCAGGCCTTCTTGGCGGCCACCTCCACTCCTGCCCGAGCACCGGGCGCTTGAGGAGGGTTGGGCATCGCTGGGCAGGGGGAGCAGCCGGGAAGAGCCATCCTGGCCGGCAGCGCGGGGAGCAGATGGTGCAGTCGGCAGGGGAGCGCAGACACCTCCCCGTGCGGGCCGGCAGCCAGGGCGATGGCGCGGCTTCCTGCCGGCACCCACGGGCTCTGCCGGGACGGGGAGCAGCCGGGAGAGCGGGCTCCCCACACCACATCTCCCCCCCTCAAAACACAGGTGTCCTCACTCCTGCGTGGGAGCAACCACCGCGTCGGCCAGCGTGTAGGGCCCGCGTAGGAAGATGTCTGAGCCATGCCTCCGCCTCAGTCGCCGGCAGAAGCTGGCTCAGCAGTTTGCTTGCGAGCTCTATCCAGGAAAGTATTTTTGGAAGGGCATGAGGTTATTGGCATAAAGTCACCTCATAGCCATGTAAGCCCAAGCACAGCTGCCAGCTGCACTTCCCTGTTCTCTTCTGTTCCCAAACCTCAGCAGAAAACCCCTCTGGTGTTCCCCAGGCCCCTTCTCCCTCAGCCCCTGCGTTGGACGGCTCCTGCCTCGCTCCCTCCCCACGTCCTGACCCCTGTGCCAGTGTGTATCCCACCTGAGACAAGGTCTCAAGCAAGTCTTGGGACCACACGGGCTCCACGCAGATTCCTCTGGGATGAGTCCCTCCGGGAGAGTCACGTCAGGGAGCAGATCTCCAGGAGGCCAGGTGAGCGATGTCCCCTGGACAGCAGTCTCTTGGGACACGTGTTGAGACAGACCAGCCCAGTGGCGCTGCTGTGGATCCTGCTTTCAGCCAGGTGATTAAATGCTTGTAACTGCCATTCCAAGGACCTTCCCACTAGACCCTCTCCTGGCCTGGGTGACACCCCATGCCCCGGGAGGAAGGGCAGGAGGAGGTGGTGGGGAAGGAAATTGGTGAGAAAACCAGCCTATGCTTCAGCCCAAGGAAATCAAATACCTCCTGAGCCAAAGAAGGAAGAGGGAAGTGATGTGATGAGCTGGCAGCCTCCAAAATTCCATCTCCTCTCTGCTCAGGTGCCATGGGAGAGGGTGTGCACGGGGAAGATTACCACCGGCAAGAGAAGGTGGTGATCAGAAAAGTTCCTCACCCTCTCTCACCGGCCAGCCCGCATCCCTGCGCCGCTGGCAGAACGCTTTCCGTGCCCTCTGTGTTTTGGAGACTTCACTTCCCACTAATGAGATGCTTCCTAGGTTGTAATTCGGACAAGTTGGCTTCGCTTGAGAGAAAACCAGAAGGAAAATCCTCCCAGTCCTTCCGGCTTCTGTAATTGAATGCAAATTGCTCGGTAAATATCTGCAGCCAAACACCCCTGCGGCCACGGAGCGGAGGAGGGAGTGCCGTGCTCCAGCGGGGTTGGTTTCTACCACAGGGAGATTTTTCCGGCATGCACGCTTGGCTCTTCATGACAAAGGGAGAGAGCTGGGGGGCACATCCCCGGCCAGCATCAGCTTTGCTTCATGGAGGTGACGACAGGGTGGACAGCACATGTGCGGGAGGCTGTGATCCTCCCGCTGCCCGTTGCTGCCGGCCCTCCCTGCCTGCCGGCCCCGTGCCCCGTGAGGTGCGGGGGTCCCTGCGGGGAGGGTGGAATGGTGAGGAGGGACAATGCCCCCGCCAGGAGGGACGCTCCTCGGGATGGGAAACGAGCTGGGGGGAGGCAGGGAGGGCAGGAGGGAAGAGATGTGGGAACAGAGACCATCACACGGGAGCTGGCCTAGCCGTGGTGGGCTGTTTGGGCAAGCGGGGGCCTGTTTAACCCCAGATCCACTTGGGATAAAGGAGCTTAGGACACTGCTCTGCTCAGAACCACAGCAGCTGCAGCAGCCCCTACCCACTCCTCACAGGAGCCCCTCAGTGCAAGCGGGGAGTCAGCTCTGGTGCTGCATCCAAGCCTCAGGGATGCTTTATCGCCCCCATCCACGGCCACGGGTTGCAGGACAGTGTCCGGACTGGGCTCCATCTGCCCTTAGGGACAGGGAACAGCCCCTGAGCAGCAACCGTCCTCACTCTCACCCACCACCCACGGGGAAACCCACCACGACCCGCACTGTTTCACCCAGCCCTTGGCCTCGGGCCGGCCACCCACCCGTCCCCCATCACTCAACACATCCCAGGGATGGAAGGAGCATCTTCAGCAGCCCGGTGTGACCCACTGGCACTGTGCAAATACCGTACACATGCGAAGCTGTGAACACCTCTGTGTGCAGACATAGACACACACGATAAGATCCACAGCTACACAAACACGCTCCTGGGGAGATATTAGATCAGGGAAGGGGAACGGCCCCAGGTGCCCAAACTCGCTAACAGACAGATGCAAACATTGAGCGAGACGCCCGGAGCCCGTGACATGTGCATAGACACAGTCAGACACATCCGTACACAATACCTCATTAAACATGGGCAGTGTACACTCCCAGATTAGGTCTGGCTGGGCTGCGGGCACCCGGCCAGGCTGGGATCAGGGTTCAACTTCAGCTCCGACAAGTCCTGAAGTCTCACGAGCTGTTCTCATGGGATTCCCGTCATCCCAGACTGTCAGTGGGCACGGAGGGGCAGCCCTGGGCTGGAAGAGGGGACAAAAATGCTAAAGCTCACCCGGTCCTCAAAGCAGGTTCCAACCCCCTGGACCTGCGGATGCTCCATCACTGGAGGTGTTCCGGGTCAGGTTGGACGGGGCCTTGAGCAGCCTCACTTAGTGAAACGTGCCCGGGGAGGATGGGCCGGAGGATCGTTAAAGGTCTCTTCCCACCCGGACCGTCCTCCGATCTTATGACCTAGGGAAAGGTTTGGCTTCATCCCGCGGGTTCCGCTGGCGGGACCCCCGCG
>VXBO01003066.1:349927-403765 GCA_013400135.1 Rhinoptilus africanus
GGGGCGGCGGGAGGCTGCAGCCGCCGCTGGCGGCTCCGGGGGCTTTGCCCGGTTGTGATTAGCGCACCGTGTCGAGAAATAACAAATACTGCACACTGCTGTTACTCCGAAGCGATGCCTGGGACCGAGCAGCGATGGGCGCTCCTGGCCTCTCCCGCCCCAGGCTCTCTGCCTGGGCAGAAAGTTGCCCGTCAGTAACTAAAAAGTCTTCCAAACCCTACTGCTTTCAAAGGTCTCTCCTCTCCCTCGCTTCCAGACGGCTCTGAGTTGGTGATGCCAGCCTGGGGGCTCCAGCCCAGTGCCACCTGCGAGCCCGGCTTGTCCCTCCCCTGCTCCCCACGTGTCCCTCTTGCCCCACGCCAGCAGCGCTCCTTGTCCCAGCCCTGCCCCAGCCACATGCCCAAGACCCCTGTGCTCAGCTCTTCTTCCCAGCGCGATGAAGCGTCCCACCTCAAACTGGGACAACCTCTGCACCCCCTGAAGCCTTGGGGAGGATGTGCTCGCTGTGACACACTTCCCACCTCCAAAGGCTGAGGGCTCCTGCAGTGAGTGGCACGTCCCCGCAGAGGAGAGGGCAGGGAAGGTGCGGGACTGGCAATGCACCGCGCGGTGCGGCTGCTTGCCGCAGCCTCTGCCCGTGGGCCACCACGGCTGTCAGAGAGCAGCCCAGTCAGCAGACGGTAGGATGGGATTTGGGACAGGGCGTTAAGTGGTTGTTTGGGGTCTGGAGGCCAACAGGCCCAGCAGGACGCTCAGGCACAGGTGAATGTGGATGGAGATAGGCCATCCTTCATGAACAGGGGTGACTGTCCCCCCTTCATGTTGGGACAGGCAATGGACTTGAGCAAGCAATCCTCAGATGTACCGCAGGCACGGAGCAGTGGTTCCTTCTCCACGTCACTTCTGAGCGTGACCGTCAGCTCTAAGCAGTGTTTCTCCCTTCAAATGCCAGATGGACTTCAAACCTCATACGGGCGTCCTGGAGAGGGGAGCCCAGAATGTCCCCCCAAACCAAACCTCCAGGGCCAGGCCTGGGAAAGAGGAACGCTTCACATCTTCATTGTGTCACCACGTCCTCAGCGGTACATAGCAACAGGGAAACACAATTATTGAGACAAATGCAGCTGCCTCCCACATGAAGGAAACAGAACTGGTCAAAGCCGGGAAGCTCAGGAGGGGGGAAGGAGAAAATTTTCATAAAATACTCTTTTTTAATGACAGCGGGGCTGAATGCGCATTGCACACACGCACACACACACACACAAAACAAACAAACAAAAGCCCTAACACACACTGAGGTCCTCCAGCGATGCCTTGAACTGGTTTGTGGGAGAGCCTCCCTACAATGCCACCAGCTCGATGGCCGCCCCTCTCCTGCGTTGACAAAAGGCAGCGTCACACACGCCTGAAGAAGCCGGTCCCAGAGCCCGTTTGCTGTTCTTTCCATTGTTTCACTTTAATGAGTTGCTAGTGAGGGATGACCTTTCCCTCTCCCTCCTCAACAAATAAATGAATTACATTTCTCAAAACCACGGGGAAAAAGAAAACACGTCAGAAAGCACGATGGCCACAGAGCTACCAAACGTGCCATTGACAAAGAC
Organism: Rhinoptilus africanus; assembly: GCA_013400135.1. Classification (NCBI taxonomy): domain Eukaryota; kingdom Metazoa; phylum Chordata; class Aves; order Charadriiformes; family Glareolidae; genus Rhinoptilus; species Rhinoptilus africanus. The sequence goes on from VXBO01003066.1 coordinate 351,529, forward strand.
CAAGAGGACTGCAGCAAGCCAACACGGCTGAAGAGCTGTGGTGACCAGGGGGCCACCAGGGAGGCTTTGGGTGGAGGGGATGCTCCTGCGAACCCAGGGCTGCAGGTGCAAAGCACTCTGAGGGCTCAGGCTTTCACCAAGATCTGCACAAAGCAGGTCCCAAAAAATCCATCTGCCAGCCAGCAAGGGGACTCATGCCTATCCTGAAGAGCTGGCACCCCTGGAAGGACCAAGTCTGTACTCATACACCAGAGCCAAAGCTGGTGGGCTCCAGGTTCAGAGACCTCCCAGCTCCCATGTTCCCACCATGCCAACACCTTCCTTAGGCACAGCAGCAGAGGACTCGGACCTCACAGCCCCCTGCCGAGGGAAGCTCCAGCAGCATGGCCAGGTCCCTGCCCGCCCCTGTGCCAGGGATAAGGCAAAATCATTAAATGGTGAGGTCACTGAGGGCCCAAATGTGCGCTTTAGCATGGATTTATCCTGCTTAACTTTAACATCTCCACAGTAAATGGAGGAAAACAAGTGACTCCTGGGGAGTCTCCTGACCTGAGGCTGACCACACGGGCCTCTGAAGGTGCCTTCTTCACTACAGAGGAGATGCTGCTCCACATTTTGGCACAGCATGCAATGCTACTTCAGCTCTGGGACCACAGCTCTGAAGCACAAAGTCTTCTGCCGACCCAGTGAGACCCAAAGAGGGCTGTGACCCGCTCCTGGCATCAGCTAGCCAGGCCATCGCTTCGCCGAGGAGCTGTCTCCATGGCTCCGTTGTTCTAAACCTCCCCCTGGGGCTCCATCAGGGAGGGCCACAGCAGCAGCTGGACCCAGCAGAGGCTGGTCTGGTTTGAAGGGCCCCACTACCCCTTTTCCATGGCACCTCTGAGCTTCAGGAGGAGACAGTCCCTGAGACACCTGCGCTGGGGAGGGCTCCCTCCGCTGCCCACCACCGACAGGCGTTACGGAAGAGGCAGGTTTTCCCTGGCACTTCCCACCCTTCAGCCTGTTGCAAACCGTGTTGTGTATCAGCAGCTCCACCCAAATCCCTGCCAACATCCAAACATCTGCAACTCCTTAGTATGCGGCATTCCCTTTCTTTCTTTCATTGGAGTGGGAAGTTAGCCTTCCCGCTCCCCGGCTGCAGCCTCGCATCCGCCACCCAGCACCTTCTCTGCGTGCGGTGGCTGCTCAGGGCAGGGTGTGCTGCCTCCTGGCTCCGCAAGCATTAACGCAGCTCTGCTGCGGGCACCCGACCATCGGCTCATGCCCATTCCTCGCATGAGCCTTTTCTCTTTTTTTGGTGAGCTGGTTTTCCATGAATTTTGGAGCTCTTGCAGACTGTTTAAGCTGCTGCTGCTCAGTGTGGAGAAGCACACCCTCTGTCAAAAGCTGGTGGAGGGAGGCAGAGGATCTTCTCCCCATCGTCTGTTCTCCTGGTGGCACCAGCCAGCTCCTTCTCCCCATCTGCCATGCTCCTGGTGGCAGCAGCCAGCTCTTTCTCTCCCTCCCATGGAGGCCGGATATCCCCCTGCAGAAATACAGCAACTGACCCGGCCATACTTGCCGGGAAAGCACCTTTCCTTGGCCCCATGCACCATGCCATGCCATGCCATGCCCATAGCTCCCCCCCCCCCCACTCTCTCCTCTCTCACCGCTTTTCCTCCACTAAGCAAATTCTCCTTAAAAATACCTTTTGCCCTGTTTACACCTGTGCTGACTCGGGGAAGGGTAGGAATGTGCCGTTGCAGGTCGCCCCGGCTGCCCCAGCTGGAGCATGGCCAAGCACGGGGACCGGAGCCTGCCCTCCCTGGCCGCACAGCAAGAGCACGGAGTCGGAAAAAATGACGTGGGAGGTTTTCCGTTGGAGGACACTCCTTCCCTGCTCAGTGTTCAGGGCTGGAAAGCTCTCAGAAAGTGAAAGGGGTTGACACTTTTGCTGGCAGCGGGGTTCAGCAGGGGTCAGGGCTAATCCAAGCAGAGCCGACGGGAGGGGAGGGAGGTGGCGGGGGGCGTCAAGCGTTGACGCGCTGAGAGGTAAAAGCTGTGTCAGACGCTCCCAGGAGGGAGGAAACAAATGTATAATCAAAACAAAACCGGCTGGGGCTCGCGTGGTTGATGGTGGGTCTCCAGGGGGCTCAAATTTTACGTTCAGCTGCTGCGGAGGGCATGGGGGGAGAGTGGGGCTGGGGGTGCTGCTGCGGGGCCGTGGTGGCCTCACACGCTTCGCAGGCAGCCAGGTATCCACCCAGCCTCAAACACATCAAGATGCCCAATGGTCCCCAGATCAGCCTGCGGATGCTCAAGGCTCATCTTAGGTCCCACCTCCAAGGGATGGTCGGGCGGGAGCTCAGGCTGACAGACACCCTGGGAACCGTGTTAGGGCTGCTGTGACATCCCAGAAACACTCCTGCTCCCCCGGCCTGTGTTTGCACAAAGCTCCAGGCCCTGGAAAGGCAGCCACCAAGCAAAGCTCAGCACCCCAGGAGGAGCAGAGACCAGGAGGAACTCAACAAAACCCGAGCTGTGGCTCTCTGGGCAGCTCTCGCCCTGCCAGCCTGGCTGGAGACAGCGACGGAGCAGTCCTGCTGGGGTCCTGGGGGTCCCAGGGGCACCGCACCGCTCCGTGCTCGGCTCAACACAGGACCCAGGGCACCACACACGTGCGGAGCACCGGCACGCATCTAGAGCCAAGGGGAGCTCTTTGCCTGCCAGTACATGATTGACTCGACGTTGAGTCTTAGGCACAAGTCCAAGCCGTGTGATGATACTAAGCAGTGTCTGATAATAAAATCAGCACCAGACAGCAGAGCCCATTTGTTTCAGATCAAGGGGATTACCAAGATTTTTACAGGTTTGCTAACAAACAGTGGGGTGTTTGTGTGGAGTTGTCCGGGCCAAATCCATCTTTCATCCAGAAGCCTCCCCACAGCTCCGACGCTGGGAGCTGGGGGACCTGAGCATCTCCTTTTTTTCAGACATGCCTTTTGTTCATCTAAACAGGATGCAGGACTGAAAAACATATCAAAATCTCTCAGCAAAAGCTGGCCAAAACGCATGTCTTTCTAGCGCTTTTGAATAGGATTGGTTTGGGTATTATGTTTTAACACAGGGGATTGAAATTGTTCATTTCTTAAAAAAAATACGAGGAGTGCATAGGCAACGTGATGTAAGGGGCATGCAGGTGCAGAAGGGCACGTGCGTGTCCTGTTCCTCCATCCCTGGGCAGTCCCCTGGGACAGGGTCCGCATCTGCAGTGTTGGAATTGATGTTCCTCACCGAGTTCCCAGCCCTGACCCATCCATTATGCTCGTCTCCAGCCTTTCTTTTAATGTATCTTAAAGTTTCTGGGTCTTCAGGCCACGCTACTATCACATTTTCTCCACAGTGGTGGCAGCTCAAGCTTTCCTTTTCCCTGCCAACCACTTTCAACCAAGCAAAGTGGAAGCTCCCCAAGCACTGTGACTCCAAGAGCCCTTAGGAGAAACATCCTGCCGCACGGGACTCGGGGAGGACAATTTGGCAGGGCTGCAGTGCAACGTCATGGCATCCAGCTCCCTGATGGATCAACTGGGAGAGATGTGGGATGCACCAGGGGCTGTCAGAGTCACACCACCGTCCTCTAAATCAATCCCTCCTCCAGTATCCCCGGTATCGTCGATAAATCCGGGAGGAGATGCGCTGTTGATGGGTACACTGTCTGGGAGCAGCCCTGAACAGCTGCCTGGGGACGGCACAATGCCGCAGACTGGTGAAGCTTTATAATTGCAATTTCTCCATCCGGATTGCCCTGGGTTTGAATCACTACCGAGACCCTCACTGCAGCCATCTCCCCCCGGTCCCCACAGGCGGTGGGGGGGTGACAATGTCCATCCCACAGACAGGGTCTGGGCCCAGCAGGGAGGCAAGACATGGTGGGACAGCAGGGAGCCTCGGCAGAGCGGCGTCTGGCCGAGGAGCAAACACAGGAGCAGCCACCCCCGGGAGATCTCCGAGATGGGGGTGAAGGGGGTCTGAAGCACAGGGGGATGGGACGGGGGAGCTGCTCTTGCACTGAACTGCCAAGCTGCCTCTATGGGGCTCAATGCCCCTCCAGGGACCCTTCCCCTGGGGAGCAGCGCAGTCTCTCCCACTTGCCCCATGGGGTGTGCGGTGTCCCTGACCCCCCGTGCCCAAACTGGCAGAGACCCCTTCCAGCACAGCCCTCGGGGAGCCCCTTCTTAGGGCATGCTCCCCCCCAGGAGCGTGGCAGAGCCAAGGCTGCCAACTACACGGCATCTGAGGGGTTAAGAAAACCCAACCTGCCACAAGAGATTTGAGCAGAAACTCCACTAGAGACCTTGAAATCCTGTTAATTGATGCCACACATGTGCTGCATTTAACCTCTGCCCTTTGCTGTAATAGTTTACACAAGTGGCACGAAGGCCGATGTCTCCTGATGCGCGGGGGCGGTCTGCACAAGCCCGAACCCGCTGCGATCGCGCCGGGCATCCTCCGAGCGAGGGTCACCTCCCCGGTGTCCAGCTCCTCCATCCCAAAGGCACTCACGAGCTCTTTGACAGGCGCTTCAGCTCACAAGCCCTTACGCAGGAATCAGCTGCTCTTTGCGGGCAAAGGAAGAGTTCATGTGTAATTATTCAGTTATTTCCAATAAAACCCTTGCCACGGTCTCTGGGGTGAACGCCGACCTTCCAGCTGGTGCCCGGGCAAGCATTGTCCCCATCCTGCTGGGTCTCACCCAGGGGTGGAGAGAGCAGCTACTGCTGCTTGGGGTTAACACCAGGGGTGTGGGACCGGCATCTTCCCAGCTCTGCCGATGTGAGGTTTGGTTTGTTCACTCGGGAAAGAAATTGTGGAGACAAGACTGAAAAAAAAAAAGAAAAGATGAAAAGAGTTACAGACACTGTTAACCCCTATTATAGCCAGGAAAAGAGTAAACAAGCCCTCCTGGGTTTATCCATCTTAAAAACGTCCAAGTAGGCAAAAAATTAAAAAAGAAGAATCTTGTAACTCCTACCCAATACAGGTCATGCTCCAAGTCAGCTTGTTCCCTTCTGGTGCCAAGGCTTCAGGGTGGGACACAAGAGAGGTTTGCTCTGGCAGCGGGGCACCAGAGAAGGTCCCCAGCACAAGGCAGGAGGCGCCAGGACTTGCTGCCACTGAGGAAAGTCCAGGGCCATGGGACATGCTTGTTCCTCAGCCTCAGGAGCTGATACCTCCCCCAGGATGACAGTGCCCCGTCATCACAGGAGCCATTACAGCGGGAGGGAAATCCTGGCTGACACATTGGCAGGTATGTGGTGGATCCACCAGACTCTCCAGACTGGGTCGGTCAGGATGCAGCACTCTTGGGCCACCAGGATCATGCCAGCACCAAGAGCCAGCCCATCAGCCTTCCAGCCATGAATATACTATTACTGCAGTATAGCTAACCACGGACAACCCAGACGTGGATTTATACCACGTCTTTTTTCATCGACACTCTTATTACCATCCTGTCTTCACCAATCAAGTGATTCAGGGCCATGACCAAGGTCTCAGATGAAGAAGGAACTGACACTGCTCCGTATATTCCAGTGCAATAGCAGCCCTTGACATTGGGTGCTGTGGAGGTAAGAGCTTCTGGAGGCAGGAGATGAAGCATTATTATCTACTCCCATTCCTATTTGTCCATCAGCTCCCAGGAAAATCCCTTCTGGTAGAGCCATAGGGCAGGGAGAAGCTGCATGCCACGGTGAGCATCTGTCTGCCGCGGCTGAGATTCACTCCGACCCACAACCGCCTCACTCACAAACCGCTCCATTGAAGACAACTCCTCAAGGTTGCCCTTCAATTCATACCGAAAGGTGGAAACAAAAACATCAGTTCAAAAGTGTTCATTTTTCTTCCTCTTGGGAAGATTAAAAAGAGATGTCAGATGTCCTTTCACTGTTTCTGCTTTCCCTCCACAGACCATGGGGGACTGGCACGGAGAACCCTGACACTGGTGGAATGATGTGCTACAGAAGAGAACCAACCCCTCCGTGTTCTTCCAACCAGCTGTAATTTTAAACCCGGTAACGCTGAAGGGCCTATTGTATTTCAGAATATTTGTGATCAGCCAGGCACCCGGCAATCGGAACATTTGTGGGGACAGGGAAGAGCGTCCTGGGTGAAGCAGCGGACTCAAGGCAAGGCGTGAGAGCACCAGGGGTTTCTCAGGGGTGCTTTGGGGCAGGCTCCCACCAGCCCATCACCTCTGGCAAAGCCAGACCCCCCAAGGGACTAGAGCCCATCAAACTAAAGGCTGGATCTTCAGTAGCTCCTGCAGGGAAGTGTGTGACCGAAGTTTGGGGCAGTGGCAGCGCAGGGGGCACAGGACCTCTCGCCGGCTGCCAGCGCAGCCTGCCTTTGACATCACGAGAGGGAGACGAAGCGGAGAACCTCACCCCGTGCTAATCAGCCAGGCCCTTGTTTTATCTTCAAATGTTCCTGCACGCAGCCATTAAAACTGCCCAGCCAATATCCCAGAGACGATTCTCTTTGAACGGCCGCTTTGTCTGGTAACTTTATTTACACTTTTGATGCCAATGTTTATCCACTCTTTAAAAAGCTATTCAGAGCGTCTCCCAAATTAACTTCAGATGTGAGAGCAATGGGAACATTCCCTACATCATATTTCATACACTTTCGTGTTATTTAATTCTTGGAAACTCTTTTTTTTAAATATAAAAATATTTTTTAAAAAATCTCCAAGGTTTTGGAGAGTATAACCTCTCCCTGTGTGGTCTGCAAAATCTGGCTGTAAAGCTCTTTCCTAAAGTTCACAAACTCCATTATAAATCGTCTCCTTATCTTGCTTATTGGGTTTCTGCTTTCACTGACATACATCCTGGATAAGAAAATGCTCCACATGGCCTCCACCACCAACAGGCCTCCTCCACTGGCAAGAGCATGGCTGGCATGGATGCCCAAAGGGGGTGGCAATGGGGTCGGGTGGGGTGGGATGGGATGGGAGGAATGGGACATGGGGTGGGATGGGGTGAGTGGAATGGAATGAGTGGGATGGGATGAGTTGGATGGGGTAGGATGGGATCAAACTGAGACGAGATGAGATGAGATGAGATGAGATGAGATGAGATGAGATGAGATGAGATGATACTAGACCAGATGAGAACACTTGCTTTTCCTTGTTTCACCACAAAGCTTTCCTCAGATTTCAATCTTTTCCCTCGAGATGGTTTGAGGGAAAATGGAAACTAACTTTCTGCACAGGAAAAAGAAGCCCAGAGCAGCCTGGTACTCGCAGGGCTCACTGAAGATCCATGGCCAAGTCCCTGAGGGTAGGGGCAGGCTGCCAGATCTGCTCGGTGTGGAAGCAGCTGCAGTGGCCCAGCAGACCCAAGCCCAGGAGGTGGCTGCACCATCAGCGCCTGGAGCCAACACGTGCGCCCATGAAGGTTTGTGTGTTGACTCTTCCAGCGGTGACCAGCTGGAGCTGGAAGAAGGCACCACCGATAGCCAGGATTAGTCTCTCCTTTTCCCATCCCCATCCCCCTGGTCTGGTATGGATCAGGCCATAGGCAAGCAGGTTCCTCCACTCCCCAGTGAAGACCCTTGGCAGCCAGCACTGTGTAGGCTGCGAGGGTCGCCCAGGAGGCTGCAGCAGAGCCGGCAACACCACCGGCTCCCAGACAGAAGGCGTCACTGCCTCCGGTCAGGTCTTGGGCTGTGGCTTTGCAGCTGTGAGAGAAGTTAAAAGGTCTCATCCCAAGGGGGCAATTTTCAGAAAAATCCAGTAGGCAGCTGGAGACAGCCTCCAAAACCAGCCGGCAGAGCTGAAAATCCTGCCTGAATGCAGGTATTTCATCAGCAGCCGGCCAACGGTCCCCACGGCAGACGGGCTCCTCCCTGCCTGCAGTCCGGGGTGTCCGGCTGAGGAAGCCAGGCAGCCGAAGGACCCGGGGCAGATCCGGAAAGGCAGACTGTTCCTGCTGCTGGGCCAAGCCAGAGCGGTGTCCGATGAAAACTGCTGCATCTCCTGGGACATTGCAGCTGCGAACAAACCTCTGGACAGGACTAAGAAGGACCTGATGACAGCAAAGGGCTTGGACAGGGAAGAGGGAATTCGAGACGCTGTATTATTTGGACTCATTAGCAAGCAAGACTTCCATGCGGTTAACACCCGCCCTGCTCCAGTGCCAGGACCCAGTGTGCCAGACAAATCCATTCCTGACCTTAAAAAAAAAAAAATAGGGTCCGGGAAAATGGAGGGTGGCTTTATCACCAGCCCTGCAGCCATGGCGGTGCCAGCTCCCTGGCAGGGGGCGTCCCCAGGGTCCCCCCAAGGGGAGGCAAGGCTGTGCCTGGCGTGGCGGGACGCAGGGTGGCATCCTGCCGGCTACGGACCGGTGCTGCCATCCCTGAGCACCTCGCCCCAGGCACCCCAGCAGGGACAGAGGTGTCCATGGGGGCGGCTGGGGTGGGAGGAGAGCCAAGAGGGATGTAGGGGAGGCTGCCACACTAATCCCGGCATGGTCAGGCATCCAGGTGAGACCGCAGGAAGGGTTTGTCACCTTCCCTGGGTGGCAGGGGCGCGGAAGGGCTGGTACTGCGTCCTCCTGGCAGGCTCGGAGACGTCCATTATTTATAGAGCACTTGGGATGCTCAGAAGCAAGGCGCCACACAAGCACGAAATGTCATTACAAAGGATATGATTTAAGGCCGGGCAGGGCCGGGAGGGGAGGGGGATCCAGTTTGCGTGGAAGACTATACAAAATAAATCCTGTCCGAAAGGCTTCCCGCCTCCGCAGCAGAAAGCAGAGCTGTATCAGCCGGCCTGTCTCTGCCGTGCTCTCCTTCTTCCTTTTACAGGCATGAAGAGATTATTTTTTGCTCATCTTTGCTGCAAGAGTTGCTGGGTCCCGCCAGCTGATCCATGGCCAAGGGGAACATCAAGGGAGGGGGGAGAAGGAAGGGATCCAGCTCTCCTCCAAGGTGGGACCTCCGCAGCCATGTCCGCACTCAAGCAAGCGACTTGCAGGGTCCCCGGAGGGATGAGGGCTTTGGAGGGATGCAGCACAGGTACCACTGGCCACATGCACCAGCTGGGACAGGGTGCAGGAGAAGGGAAGCTGGTGAGCCAGAAGCGTGCCACCGCTCCGCTCTTCCCAGCACAGCCAGGCTCCAGGCTCCCCCGCCCAGCCCCGGGCTGCCCTCGCCCCGGGTGCCCATGGCCGCACATCTACTCCCGCGGCCGCTCTCAGCCCAGACCTCTGCTCAGAGAGAAATTCCACCAGCTTTCCCCTTCCCATTCCCGGTGACAACGCCCAGCCGCGCTGCCGGCACCGTCCGCGCCGCGCAGGGTGACAGTACACATCTGCCAGCCGACATCGCCGCCGCTGGGAGAAGAGCTCCGGAGAAGCTGCAGGAAGAGCATCGCTCAAGCCCTCAGCTTGAGGATGTGCAGATATGGGCAGGATACGGCCACTGAGAGTGACCATGAGCCATCGGTGGAGGGGAGGCGACGGGGAGCCCCGGGCTGGTGCCTCACTGCTGGGGCAGACCTGAGGAGGTGTCCGGGTGCCCTCCCTGCCCCTCTGCCAGAGTCCCAACGCGCCGCAGACCATGTCCATCCCTCGCCAGGGCTCCATGGTGGCCGGGTGGGGGTCCCGGGCTGGCAGCAGTGTGCTCGGGGCTCACTGGCCCGTATCCCAGCCCCACCAGAGGCTGGAGATGCCCTGGGTCAGGGCTTGGCCCCACACGGCCACCAGAGCAGGAGCAAACCGAAACGGGGCTCCAGTCAGCAGGAATCCCACCCCCGAGACTTCTTCCCTTGGCTGGACATGGGACAAAAGGAAATTGTGGCCAGAAGGGTTCGCCAAAAGCATTACTTTTTTTTATTTTAGGGGAAAATTTCAAAATGAAAATTCCTCATTTTCAGCTTTCCTATGAATTCTTCCCTCTCCCCTGACGCAGGGCAGGTAAGCAGCCGATTGCTGTTTCCACGGGAAAAGAAATCTCCTCCTCTCCCCTGTCCCTTGCATTTTCCAGGAAGGAGAAGAAACTCGAGATAAAGACAGAGGAAAGGGAAGCCCATTGAAATAAATTAGCCTGCACCAAACTCATGGGGAAATGTTAAATGAGCAAACAATAGTTTGCTGCTCTTAAATTTCAAACCGCACTGTCTCTGCAGAGGACGGGGATCTCCATCCCCACTGAAGTTCAGGCAGAAGAAGAGGAGGTCCTCTTTGGCTTCTCTTGGTGATGCCACTTAAAGCCCTTCACGGCCCCTTCACACAGACGCCTGGTCTCCACCTTTCACCACGGAGAAGGGGAACCCTTTTCCCGGGAGAGCTGCCCCGAGGTCTGGATCATTTTCTTTCTCCACTGGCTGAGGAGGGTGAGCAGATACAGGTCCAAGCCCGGATACCTCTGTGATTTGGCCTTAAGTCAAGCAAGACCAACCCTGGCCTGCAGGCAGCTTTAACGAGGAACTTGCGACCCTAATTAGAAAAATAAGGGCACATTCACGCAACATATAAATATAAAACAAAAGTTGAGTTTAAAGATTCAGGGTCTAGAGAGGAGCAAAACCAAAGAGGCCCCAAAGTTTCCGAGTTCCTGTTGGCTTTGGAGAGAGGTCCGCGCCTGGGGAAGTTCAAGCTTCTCCAGATCTCCAGGGTCTGAAAAACCTGCGACGAGGCTCTCCAGTGAGCAGGCTTGCTCCCACGGTTTCCGGCATTTCCTGGTGTGGGAAGGTCTGGGAAACACTGCAAGAACAGGCTTTCGTGAAGTATTTTGGCACCTTTGCTTCCAACAGGGATGCAGAAAGTACAAAGGCTGCAAAACCTAAAAAAAAAAATAGGGGGAGGGGGGCTAACCGAAGGTTTTCAAGCATTAGCAAGTTTGACTTGGGGGTGGTTCAAGTTGGAGGTGAAAGTTCGGGCGAGGTGCTCATTCTCCTTGAATCAGAGCATCCGTATTTATTCTAACGATCACACGACGGAGCCGCGGGAAGCTGAGGATCAAGAGGCGGCTGTCGAGGGGCAGGGACTCGTACCAGAGCCAGCGCCGGGGCCGGGGCTGCGCGCTCTCTCCACCCAGGGCAGCCTGGGGCTGGCCGCGGAGCCCAGCCTCCTGCCAGACGTCGCACACAGACAGAGAGTGACAGCGCGGGGAGCACGGGCGGGACACCCCGCTGTGGGCAAGGAGGTCAGGCACCCCCATGGGAGGGCTGCCACTCCGGTTCAGCAGCTGGAGACAGTTCCAGGCTGACCTGGAGATGGTCCTAGTATGACCTGGAGAAGGTCCCAGGAATACCCAGTTTCCCTCCGAACCCCTAACAACGTGCCTCTGCCCACCGTGGAGCCAGGCATGTCCACTGGTGCCCCCACACCGCCCCGCGGCGCTGCCCGGCCAAGCGAAGGCGGCACCTGAGCCCCGAGGAGGGTGCTCGGGCTCACCAGGGATCGGGGCAGCAGGGCAGGGGAAAGGATGGGGGCCGGGTGCTGCACTCACAGCTGGCACCGTTCCCCCCCCCCCGAGCGGCTTTGGGAGTTTTGAAATTCTCCAACAATGGAAAATTCCTTCCTCTCTTCCTCAACAAAAAAAAAAAAACAAAAATCCAAAAAACTTGCTTTGGGCAAACTGAAACATTTTTGCTCCACTTCCGACTTTCCTTGATTTTGACTTTTCCATTTTGCCTTAGACAACATGATACAACAACAAATTATAACAAAGCATCACTTTTTCCCGAACTCACACTGGAAATGGCCTGTCCTGAATCTGCTGAATGGAGAAGTGCTGACACTGCCAGAAAAAGAAAAAAAAAAAGAAAAGGAAAACAGGTCCCAAACCAAAGTCCATGCAGCTTCCCAGAGCTCAGCCACATCGCCCTGCTCGACACCGCATCCTCCCACCAACATTTTGCTGACCGGCTGCACTCACAGCGCTCCCCTCCTGCTGAACCACATCAGCATCCATCAGCATCCCTTATTCTGCTGTTTAGCCAGAGGCCGTGCTCCGACCTCTTCCACATCCCCTAATTATTATGGAATCAGAATAGAATCGTAGACTGTGTTGGGTCAGAAGGGACCTCTAAAGCCCATCTAGTCCAACCCCCTGCAGGGAGCAGGGACATCTTCAACCAGATCAGGGTGCTCAGAGCCTCATCCAGCCTGGCCTTGGATGTCTCCAGGGATGGGGCCTCCACCCCCTCTCTGGGCAACCTGGGCCAGTGTCTCACCACCCTCAGGGTAAAGAACTTCTTCCTCATGTCCCACCTAACCCTGCCCTGCTCTAGTTTAAACTCGTCCTGTCCCTACATGCCCTTGCAAACAGTCCCTCTCCAGCTTTCCTGGAGCCCCTGGAGGGACTGGAAGGGGCTCCAAGGTCTCTCCGGAGCCTTCTCTTCTCCAGGCTGAACCCCCCCAGCTCTCTCAGCCTGTCCCCACAGCAGAGGGGCTCCAGCCCTTGGATCATCTTCGTGGCCCCTCCTCTGGTCCCGCTCCAACAGGTCCATGTCCTTCTTGTGCTGAGGGCTCCGGAGCTGGACACGGTATATTGGCTGTCTTATGCTTTGTGCTCACAAGGCTTTGAGAAGCAGACTTGCGTATGTGTAAGAGATGCTTGATGGAGCTCAGCACCTCTGCAAAGGCAGAACCGGTGTCCCCGTTTTGCAGACAGCAAGCCAAGCCAAGCCAAGGATGAGGGTTGCTCGTGGTTGGTGTGGCTGCCCCAGCACCGCCGTCACGCCTCGCTGGGAATGGCTAGAAACAAGATTGGAGGGTTTCACAGGTCCCCCTTCACAGTGGAAGTTGCAGCTGAGCCTGGTAAAGGACTCGCCTCCACACTCCAATGCGGCCCCAGGACCTCCAGGATGGTCCAGCCCGAAGCCCCCAGCCCATCCCGAGGCCATGATTTCCACCAGCGCCGAGATGCCACAGCTGGAGCCCTATGCAGGCCAGTCCGGCAATGCAAGAGCATCCCGGCAAAGACCTGTAGTCTGGGAAGAGCCTCTCCCAGCCTGCTCGGCAAACCCAGTGCCAGTCCCTCCCAGTACAGTAGCACCCCATTCTTCAGAAGAGTTTGAATAGGGAAGAAAACAACATATGCAATCCAAATTACAAAAACAAAGCCCAAACAAAGGCCGTAAAATCTAATAATTAACAGAGCAAATAAGCTGAACGCCCATTAGGTTGCACATATTAGGTAATGACAAGTAGTTCGCAATAACCACTTCTGAATGGACTTCGCCCAATATGCATTTAATTAGGGTTTAATAAAGCAACAGCATGTTCTTAAAGGCCAATTAGAAACATATTCACTGAGGTTTAGAAGCTATGTAATAGATGCCTGTAGGAACCAGATACGTGCTGATTACATAGCTATTAATCCTCAATAAAGGGTCTAATAATCATTTTGTGCTTCAGGAGCAGGCAGCTGCTTTATTAAATCTTAATGAAACGCATACTTGGGAGCTTTCCTTCAAAGCCAGCCCGCGTGAGGAAGATGGGCTTAGAAGTGGCAGTCTGCTGAGAGAAAAGACCCCCTCCTCGTCACCACCTCTGCCACCGCTGCGGCGGGCTTGGGGCCAGCTCCCTCCCCGGAGCAGCTGGGACGGCGGCGGATGATTCCTGCTCTGATGGGAGCGAGAGATCTCTGGGTCTGGGAGCGCCCCGCGACATTTCACTCTGCGCTGAGCACTCACTCGCATGGGGAGGTGTCTCCATGAATCGGAGCATCCACCCCATTCACGGCTCCATGTCCGGAGCATCCCTGTGCAGCTCACACCAGCACTCCGGGCAGGAGAGGAGCTCAGCGGGGTGCTGCCACACACCATGAGGAGCAGCTCAGCCGCTTCTCCAGGAATTCACCTCCTGCCTGGATTCATGGCTGCCCAAAAAGGAGCCAGACTGAAGGGAGCTCACTCCCACCATCACCCAGAGAGGAGCTGGTCTGATGTGGGCTTGGGCCAGCCAGGTGGTGGCTTCTTGCCACCGTAACCTGTAGGACTGGAGGCTGGTCTAAAACCTGCCAAACCGCTACCAAGTCCCCATGGACACTCCCAGACAAGCCGTGCCCACGCCTTTCCACCACAACTCTGTTGGAAAGCCAGCAAAACGGCACGGCGGCCTTAAAAACTGTCAGATTGCAAAAACTTTTCATAAACACCCATCTGTTTCTTCACCTTCTGGTTTCTCAGCCCTCTGACTCAGGGGTTTGGGGTTTCCACAGTGGCTGGAAACTTCAGCTACTGCCGATGTGATGCAGCCGCACTTCACCCCAACGCTGCCCTGGAGATGGAGATGTGCCTGGTCCTCACCCCAAAACATCCAGGAGCAGAGACCAACCCAAGGCAGCAGCTGGTTGTCAGATAAGAGTTGTCAGCCCATCCTCCTCCTCTGCCCAGGGGGACGAAGGCACAGCGAGCCAGAGCTGGTGTGATGGGGCCAGAGCAGCACCCAGGGACGGATCCAAACCCCATGGCCATAAGTGGCACCGTCGCCAGCACGAGGCCCTTGCACAGCGCTGCCCACCAGTTCGGACTGGGGCTGGAAGGTGCAGGTCCCAGTGGGGTCCTGTCTCAGGCTCCTAATTAACAGCCCTTGTTAACCCTTCAGGATCTCAGCAGTGGACCGTCAGCCTGACGCCTTGCCCTGGAGGTGCCCGGGCACAGGGCATCGTGGGGGCTCCGTGCGCCCACCCCACTGCACCACCCCAGGTGCGGGTCCAAGCCCGGGCGGTGGGTGCTTAGTGCTGCATTTCACAGGGAAGAAGCCAAAAGCCAGGACAAGCCATGGGAAAAGCGGCAGTAGCCACGGCCACGAGCAGCCCAGAGGTGAGAGGGGATGCGGACCAGCGAGGGTGGGCTGTGTGGTGGCCCCGAGCTTGCTCCCCTGGCAGCAGGAATAGGTAAAGCAGGGAAAACACTCGGGATGCTCACGGGACATTCCACATATGCTGCCCTTTTGAAAGCTCTCTGTGGTGTTACACTCTAATTAGCCCAATTAAGCAGAGCTCTGGGCTGGCTGCTCACTGCCTCCCATGCTGGGCAGGGGGTCTGGCTCGCCCAGGAAGCACCTCCAAGTCCTCCTCCCGGACGGGGGGCTCTGCGGGCAGGGAGCAGTTTGGGGGGCAGTGCCCCACCTGCCCATGGGGCTGAAGAGGGCACCCCTGGGACCCCCTGGCTTCGCGATGGGACTACCTCTACCTGCCTCTCCTGCCCCCGACCACCACTCTCTCCCCTGACCTATAGAGCCCCCACCCTGGCTCGTGCACGGCACCCTCCATTCCAGGGCAGCAGCGTTCCCGCTTCGCCCAGACCCCGTGCCACCATCCCAGCCCCATGCGGGCATCACTCCTGGCGCCCACCTGCAACCGCGGCAGGCGTCCCGCGAGGACCAGCGCCCAGGCATCCTTCATCTTATCACCATGCACACCCTCGTGGGTACCTGAAACCCCACGATCCACATTCCCCAAAATGACGAGACCATCCCCTCCCACACCAACAGCTTCCCTGGCCAAAATTCTCAAAAAAAGGCGTCATGATGGGCCATAAGCAGGGTGCCGGGGGATGCCCACGGGCAGCTCTGAGCCAGGGAGCAGCTGGTTTGCGTTAGGTGCTGCTGGGCCTCGCCTCACCACAGATGGACAAAATCCTAACATCTCCTGTGTTATTAATTAGTGTGTTTTCACAGAAAATGGAAACTTCTTTCCAACCTCGCAGAGGAGTTAATCTGCTCCACAAACTGGCCCTACCAAGAGCCCGAGTCGGGGCAGCAGCCTGCAGGGACAGACAGTCCCGGAGGAAATAAAGGGACGAGGCGTTCCGTTATTATTGTTTCTCCCAGAAAAGAAAAGCTGGACCCGGCCAGGGTGCAGATCGCTCCCACCTGCCCACCTGTGCCTCTGCGCGCCCTCCCAGCTCGGCGCCCGGAGGAGAGCCTCAGCAGTGCTTCCCGGTGAGACCCCGCAAGCGAGAGGGAGAGCTGGGAGCTCCCCTCTTCTCACGGGTAAAATACAAACTTAATCACAGACGCCCACTTTTAAGCATCTTCTCTGCGTTGGGGAACTATGCTGGAGAAAGATACCCTGGGTGACTGTCACGGCCTCTGGTTACCACCATCAGCAGCCTTCGGGGGGTCCGTCCCATCCAACCACCGGTGGCTGAACTACACACTGCGCTGCTGATTAGCTCAGAGCAGAGACCCCTTGGCTGGGCAGAGGTGCCCGCGGCTGCCAGAGCCTTTCCCCTTTTTCAGGACATCCCGCTCTTCTCCTTCAGCCAAACCTGGTTTGCCCACCACGTTGCTGGTCAGCAGTTTTCTAATGGAAAACACAGCTTCTGCAAAAGTAATGTTTTCCCCGCAAGTTCAGGTTTTCTCCCAGAGGCCAAGCCCCAGGCTTGTTCAGCCGAACCGGAATGGTTTGAGGTCAGCTTGCCATGAAACCTCCCGTCACACATCACGGTTTGTGTCGTGCACCCCAAGTCCCACCGCGGGAGCGCAGGCCCCCGTGAAGCTGGGTAGGGGGAGGAGAGCAGGGGCTGGTGATGCCCCGCCAGCTCAGGAGGGCACGGGCAGGCGTGCGGGAGCTGAAAATGAAGTTTGCTGAATTGAGCGGTTTTGCCCTTATTTGTTTTATTTCTTTTTGGAACTTTCCATCCCACAGAAGATTTTAACAAGTTGATTTTTCCACCCTCTTGAGGACAAAAACAAATTCTGAAAGATCACAATTTCCACAAGGGCAAAACTCATGATTTTCAGCCACTTTCTCCCAAGACCTTACCCCAGCAGCTCTGCCACGAGGCTCCAGTCACCCACGCAGAAGGTACCCACATACATATACGTCTGGTTTGCAGCCCCTTCCCCAGGAAGGTGTCGCGGGTGCTCGATAAGCCATGAGCCCACAGCATCTCATCAGGGCCACCGCGTGATCCCCACTCCCAGCCTGGACACAGCATCGGAGCCAAACACCAGTGCCATCCCCACCAGCTTTTTCTGAGCCCATGGGAGGACGACCCACGGGAATCGCAGGGTGCACAAGGTAGGGCAGGATTGTCCAATCATCCGTGTTTGGGATGTGCTGAAGATAGTGACCTCAGTAAAGATATGAAGGCAACAGGGCTATATTTAATGGTGATTCTTGAGGAAAAGACATTTTCTTACACAGAAGAGCCACCAAAAGACCTGCCTGGAAGCCAAGTTTGAGCGTGAGCCCTAGTAGAGGGCACAAGGCAGATGTCTTCAGCAAGGATGCTCTTGTACGGGGTCTGCCTTGCCCAATTTCCCTCCCTGTGCCCCATCTTCTAGTTGGTTGGGTGCTACATTCAGGAAGAAGAGTGCCAAGAAAAGGCAAGAAACAGGTTCATTTTATTGGGAGCTCACAGGCGTGCATTTAGAAATGCCCCACAAGGTTACACCAAAAGGCCCCTCTGACTGGGGTTGTGTGTCCAGCACTGGCTGACAGCGGAAGCTTAAGAAGAACTCAAGAGAGACCTTCCCAGGAGCAGTCAGCTACCTTGAGACATCCAAATCACTGTCTTCAACAGCCACCAACACACCAAAATTTCTCTGACCCTTTTTTGAATCCAACACTGTCAACGATGGCGTAACGCAAGCCTGTCTGTTCGCTAGCTCTGAACAAACACTGCAGCCAAGGAACTGTCCCAAGCCGATCCCCGTCCCGTGGGGGCTGCTTGCAGGGAAGAGACGGGTTTGTCACATGGCAATTAGCTGCAAGGAATCCCCCAAAGCCTCCAAAGCTGCTGCTCTCTGCCTCTGGCCCTTGCAATAAACTTACTGCCGCTCCCCATTTCAGATGGCCAGCTGGTCCTTATTTCTAGACCTGTTTCCTTTCTACTAATTAATCAGCTCCAAATGTCTCTCCGCGTGGTCTGCCTGACCATGAGACCAGAAACACCATGTCAGGACACACTTGCCCAGACCCCCTCGTGACACAGGCGAGGGGCCAGGAGTGCCTCAGCAGGGCTGGGATGATCCTGAGTGGCCACCCTTGTGGCCGCCGTGCTGCTCCATGCAGCCAGACCCTGCATTGCTCCGGGCCCAGGGCACGGGCAGCGCTGCCTGTTTGGCAGGGGATGGTGGTGGAGGGTATGGGTGCTGCTCAGCCCCTTGTGCTGACCCCCACTGAAGCATCAGCCCCATCACCATGTGTGACTGCAACTCACCTCCTGGCAGAGCTGGGGCCGAAGTCTCAGGGGGAAAAAAATGGGTTCACAAGACAAAAGAAAGAAAAGCAAAGGGTGGATGAAGCACTCTGCAGAGCGGGCCACAGCAAGGTCAGTTTGACTTACCCACAGCTGACATATCCTGAGCAGAGCTGCCTGCGCACGGAGCCAGCTGTGGGGAAACATGAGCAGGGACTTGTGTCCAGGGCAGCAGAGCCAGCGGCTGCCCCAGCCCCGAGCGGAGGAGCTGGGACCAGAGGCGCCGCCAACACGCCTGGGCTCTGCTGCTTCAGCTCGCGGTCAGACTCCCTTCCCCTTGGAAAAGTTGGAAGGAACCAAATTTTTCTTTTATTATCTTGGATCTGACTCGCACAGAGAAGGTGCTCCAACGCCGCCTGTGCCAGGACATTCACAAAGTTTCCCAGCAGAAGAATGAAGCAAAACAAGGGGAAGCTCTTTGATCTTTATGGGCCTGACGCTTTGAGCCAAGGTAGCGGCGAGCATGAAGCTGCGCTTCCCGTCCAGGTTTGCGATCGTTCCTCCAGGCCATGGCCTCAGACGGCAGCCGGGAGCCTCTTCCCACCACCGGAGAGGTCCCGTTGCAGCAGGGCTGACCACGGAGCAGTGCTGGGGACCAGAGCTCTGACCTCGACTCTGCCACTCACCTTGGGCAAGGAGACACGTCTCAGTGCTTTGTTTTCACAAGACAGAAGGGACTTCTCCTGGTAAGCCTCTTCCAGGTCTCAGGGTGAGAAGCATATTTAAGTGTGTGGCTCCCCCATGGGTACGGCACGTCTGCTACAGACAGCACAGGCTGCTGCTTCGCCACCGTAAAGCTCCGCAGATGGGGGATGCCAACCGAACAAGAGGCTTGTTTGCCATTTAGGCCCTTCTGAACCAAAAGGGTCACTTGAGAAATACAAATTGAAATCCAGATTGTGAAGATCTCATAGCACCAAGGAGGATTTCAGTGCTGCATTCATTCAACTCCGCTTCAATATCCCATGTCCCCCAAGGATCAGCAGTGGCTAACCTCCAGAAAGGACAAGGCTGCAGTATCCAGTCTGATGGCCTGATCCAGAGGTGGCGAGTCTCCTTGGTAGAAGGTTGTAAAATGTGATGTGCCTCGGGCTTCTGCCAGTGAAAGGACCATGAGGAGGCAGGACTGTCACCACGGTAGGAATTCAGGTCCTTCTTTAGGGTCTCAGATCTCCCGTTACAGCTGTCTCAAGCCTGCGACACTGGAATGCAAACTGAGTGGTAAATAGACTTGAGAGGGACTTCCAGCACCCCCTGCCTCCAGGCATGCCGGGGACATGGGGGTCTTCCTGGAAAAGCAGGGGCAGCAGCAAGCCAGGGCCACAATAACATCCAGAGCAACACAGGCAGGCCTGAGCTGGTTGGGCTGGCCAAGTCCTGAGAGCCGGATTATGGTTTTATTGGGACGGTGGTGATTTCCATCCCACCTCATGGCTGTAGTGCCCTGAGGAAAACGTACCCTCTGATTCTGCTCCCAGAGGTTACATGGAGCAAGGACAGTTTTCCTTGCACCGCTGAAGGAAGAGGAAACATGTGGAGTATTCTTCATTCATCATGAAGATCCTGTCCATCACTTGTGCCGCTGCATGGGTTAGATCAACCAAAGTAAGGAAGGGCTCCAGTGCAGCTCTTCCTGCAGCAGACATGTCCAAAGAGCCTGAACCTTGGCCCATCATATGGCATGGGGGCTGCCAGCCCTGGAGCCTCTCTAGAAACCACCCCACATGGAGAGCAGGGCTCTGCCCAACGGAGAGGACTCAGCCGCTACAGCACCAGGGCAAACACCTCACTGCAGCCATCCGACAGAGCCTCCAGTTTCTCCTCCTGCCCGTGGCACAGCCCTGCTGAGATCTGCCTCCCCGGCAGCGGGCTGCACCCACCAGCATCACACCCTCCGGCCTGGAGCGTGCCCTGGCCACGTGCCCCGTGCCACCCGGCACCGTGGCTCCGCTGCCAGCTTTGCTCCGGCTCCGGCTGCGTGTAGGGTTCCAGGACCTCCTCCCACAGATGGCTTTGTTTGTGCCAGCCCGAGTTGCTCAACAGGATATTAGCAGCCTGAGCGGCAGACACTCAGCACACAAACCTCCACCGAAGGATTGAGGCCCTCGGGCTTGGGGCTGGCAGCACGTAGCTGGCAGTCCCACTCCCCCGGGGCTCTGCAAACCCTCCACCAGCCCTCCAAGTCTTCTTGGCGCGTGAAGAGCCCTCTCCTTCCCCAGGACATGAACGGACCGATTCAAAGTTGTACTGAACACGTTCCCACGTTGCTGCCCACGGAACCAGTGCGGCTGAGGCCCTCGGACTCGTCGCACCAGTGGCAGCTGCGGAGCAGCCTGTGAGGTGGATGCAGGGCGCAGGCAGAGCGTGGCCAGCAGCGGAGCTCGAAATCCCAGCTCTTCCCAGCCCTTCCCAGCACATTGGAGGGAATGTGGGAGCCCCAGCCGGAGGTGAGGGGCGGCTGATGAACGAGGTGATAACACCTCGGCAGATGGCTCCAAAGGCTGCGCCGCGCTTGGGGGGTGTAGACAAAACACAGAGGTGAAGCCCAGATGTTTAACTTCAGCATCTGGATGTGATTCCTAAACAGAGACGCTCACATCTGACCATTCTGCCTGAAAATAAATGGTTTGTTTGACCTTCCCCATAGCCCACCACAATATTTTCTGGGTCTCTCCCAAACACACGGCAGCTGCTCCCTCCTTGCCCGGATCAGCTGTCCCGCCGGCGAGCGCCGCAGGATCGCTGCGGGCACGACTGCAGCCGGGGGTGCCTGGGACACGGCAGCAGGGGGTGCGGGGCAGGGCACAGCTCGGAGCAGCGCCACAAGCCCAGTGGAAAGCCCAGCGGGGCGGAAAACATCCTTCCGCATTGCACCCACCCTGTTCTGAGCTCTCACTCAGCACCTTTTGGAGCAGGACACCAACCCTGGGTGCTGACCCTGCCCAAGAGCCTGGCTGATGGCGTCCAACTATCAGGTGTCTTCTCCTGCCCTAAAATCCTGTGGGAATGGGGGGCGATGGGACTATGGAGAGGGACTGGTCTGCAACCGTGTCCTACCTTCACCCATGGAGTCCCCACCTGAGACCCACGGGAGCAGCCCAGGCGCCCGAGCACCCCCTCGGCTCAGCCAGGCACCCGGGACCCGGCACAACCTGGGGCTCACTTCACCGCAGCAGCGTCCCGTCGGCAGCAGCAGGGACCGGCAGCAGGAGGTTTCTAAGCCAAGAAGGGACAAACCTGCTCAACGCCTTGGGAGCGCTGGCAGAGGCTGCTTGGGGAGATGGGTCCCCAGGACGTGTCGGAGCCAGGCAGTCCCTTTCAGAGAAGATATCTGATCTTGGATCCGAGACACCACGCGCAGGAGAATCCACCACGCTCCTAATAAGTGGAAATTGTAGGCGTTGGGTGGTGTGGAAGCTGACAATGAAGATAGTGATTAGTGATGACGGGCAGTACCAATTAAGGCTAATCTGCCTAATGGCCAAGTCTGAGGGTAGTGCGTGTGACTGATGGTGACAAGTGATGGCAGCTGGAGGAGGCCACAGTGACCACAGAGATGTAAGACAATGCTGGTGGCAGACAGAGCAAACAAGTGGTGACACAGTAATCTGTTACTCGGTTTATTTGTAATCCTGCAGACACATCTGGCACTGAGTGCGCCGCGGTCCTGCGCTTCTCCTGACGGATCACGCAGGCAGCACTTGGAAGCGAGACCTCTCTCCGCAGCTTCCCGTGGGCAGCGTGGGATGCAAAGGAGCAGTGGCACGCTCTGGTGTGGCACATCAATAGCTGGTGTCTCCGTCCGCTCCAGCCTGGCTCTGCCAGCGCCCTCCGACTGGAGGAGGACAGAGCCACAGGGCTGCGCGGGAGGCATCGGACCCCTCTGCCACAGCAGGACAAGGAGCCCAAGGTCCCACTGAGCCCTGGCAACCAGCTGCCCACCATGGGCCACTCGCCCTGGCAGATCCCCTGCACTGGCCAGTCCCTTGGGGCAGGCACAGCTCCGTGCCAGCAGTACAGAGCTCCACAAGCCACCCGCTGGGGCAGCTGGCCAAGAACGATGAGCGGGTGCAGCTCGGGTGCCACGGTGGCCAGCCCACGAGGCTCTGGGTGCTCCATGGCCAGTCATAACACAGCCCAGCCCCGGGCACATGGACGGTGTCCCTGTCCCCTCCCACACTGCCTTTAAGTGTCAGGCGCTGGCAAGGAGAAGGGACAGAGATGTCCCAGGCAGGAGAAGCACCGGTGCGTCCCAGTGCCGGGGCGGGCAGGGCAGAAAGCCAGGCTGGCCCTCGGGGACTGGGGCGATACTTCACACGGGTGAAAAGAAAAGGGTAAAACATGTCAGCTCGCCACGATAAGAGCAGTCACACAAAGCAGGCGCCGTCCATGGAGCAATATGTTAACTGTCATCGAGCCTGGCAGCGCGACAAGGGCCAGCACCTCATGCCCATCAGATTTATTCTCTGCCTGAGGTTAAAGCAGGGCTCTGGTCCAAATGAAGCTGGTGCAGATCAGCCGAAAGCCACCCAAGTGAGACCACAGAGCTACTAGCATTGGTAGGGAGCAAGCAAGCGAGCTGCAGGACTGCTGCGAAAGGCTGAAGCTCTGCAACCCAAGAACTGCTCACCGAGGCTGACAGTTTGGGATTAGAAAGGCTGGGTTTGTGGCATCTTAACAGGATGGGTCTCCTCCCACTGGGAACAGGACAGGAGCTCTGCTCGCACCAAGCCATGCCTTCCAGCACCCATCACCTTTGCTGGGGTCCTTCCCAGCCACGGTGGTGAACCAGCTCTGCCCAGCTTCCCCCCTGGGAGGGCTGCCCTGCCCGCCCTGCAGCAGACCGCAGTGCGGCGGCGTCCACCAGACACTGTCCTCGGCGCTTGCTTCTCCAAGATGATCCAGGGGACGTGGCTAACAGAGCTGGGAGTACCCTGCTGGCTCCAGCCCAGGTCCTAAGAGCCCACAGGCAGCATGCTGGCTGCCGGGGACTTGGAGAGGCGGCCAGCAGTGGTGGTACAAGCCCAGGGCCAACCTGGCAGCCCACACCACGGTCCTGGCAGGAAGCACCATGAAGGACATGGGCTCCATAGAACCCTGTTCGGAGGAACCCCGGGTCCCCTAGTCCCGTGTCCCCGCAGGCTCAGGATGCTCTCCACCGGCAATGCTGGGGATGAGCAGCGCAGCACAGCGGCACAGGGCTGCTCCCAACCGGAGCAGGAGCTCTCAGAGGGATGGACGTGCCCCAGCACGAGGGCACGGTGGGGCGCTCCCCACTCTCACCCCCCACACGCTGATTTTATCACCAGCCTCGAGACTCGGACGCATTTTTGTCTCAATTTTGAATTTGCTCTGGTTTTAATTTGTGGGGATGATGTCGTATCTAGCGCTGCAGCCCTTGATTAGCACGCGCACCGGCACACACGCACACACAACATTGCCAGACTCAATCACACATGTTTGCTCAAGACCTCTTGGAAATCTTTGGATTCGGACCAACTTTTCTTTTCTTACATGCGTTTGTTGTAGTCCGATATTTATAGTTTACTTAAAATAAATGGCTCCTTATGTTTCCCGCTTCCTGCTCCCGAGGGGAGGGTCTCGTGGGGTTGCTGTCTGTCTTCTTCTCTCTTTCCTCAACCTTTTGCTATTTTTTTCCTCTTCCATAAACATTTTTCGAGCAGATCCTACATTTGCCAGACGTTGCTGAGCCTTGTCCCAGGTTCTCTCAGTGGTTCTTGTGAGCGAGACACTGGTTCAGAATGAAGCAGACAACACCGTGCACCGGTGGGGCAGCTGTGCCGCAGGGCCTTCCCAGAGGAAAATGCTGGAGTGGGAGGAGAATGAAGATGAGGAGACAGGGTGGTCTCCAGGACATGGGAGCCAAGCACAGATCCAGGCCATGATGCAGACGCACTCGCTTGCAGCACCAGGACGCGAGGATGCAGCAGCCAGTCTGATGGCTGCGGTAAGGGAGGGAAGGGGAAGGCAAGAATCCCCGTGCCCACTCTCACTTGTCCCACTTGGGTTGTTCCCACCTGCAACCCCCCACTCCCGGAGGGACCCTCTCCCCAGACCAGGGAGCAGTGCTGGGTGGTGGAACCTCATGAAGGTCTCTGCTCCCACCCAGGCCAGCTCCAAGCAGGCTGCTCCCAGGCTGCTCCAGTCAAGGTCTGAGTATCTCCAAGGACAAAGATTCCCATCCGTCTCCAGGCCCCTACCCCAGTATTTGAGCACCTTCATGGTGGCATCATGATTTGTCCTTGCATTTACAGGGAATTCCCTTGTTCCAGCTCCTGCTGCTGCCTCTCACCATCTCTCTGTGCACCATCAAGAAGTCCCAGCTGCATCTTCCCTGCACCCTCCCATTTGGTCTTGGATGACCAAATGCCCCGTGCCCTACAGCAAAGGGAGCACGAGTCCTCGATGAAGGATTGAAACCTCCCGGGGACCTCAGCGGCTCGGCTGGGCAGGACTGGGGGAGCCAGAGAGGGGGACCTGGGAGACCCCCTGGGTGAGGAGCAATCCCCAGGCAGCTCCCTGTTGCCTTGCAGCATCTTGGGGTGCAAGAGGCAGGGATGCTGCTAGAGCATCCCTGCAGACCACAGGAGGACAGAGGGATTAAACCAATGTTTGTGTGGCCTTTCCCACCCAGCAGCCTCTTGGCAGCTCTCTCCATCGCTGGTGCTGATGAGCCCCATTTGTTTTGGAAGAGCCATTTGTTTTCTAACCTTCTGCTGCAGAGGGAACAACTTTGTTGTGAAAATTATCCTCCCTTCTTGTTTCGGGCCCTGGGACTCCGTTTGGCCCCGTCTCCCAGGGGTAGCCCACTGGTACATGCACATGTGCAACCTCACACCCAGCCCCTCTTGCAGTACATGAGCAGGACCACACGCTCCCCCTTTACACACCGGCCCGCGCGCTGCGTGTCCAGACACGTGTGTGCAGGCTCACACACTGCACCTTGCACACACGCGTGCAAGCTCACACACTGCCCTCCTGCACGAGCGTGTCCCTGCCCTTCCGCAGGCACACACAGAATCACAGAACTGTCAGGGTTGGAAGGGACCTTAAAGACCATCTCGTTCCACCCCCACCTCCCACTGGATCAGGGTGCTCAGAGCCCCATCCAGCCTGGCCTTAAAAACTCCCAGGGATGGGGCTGCCACCCCCTCTCTGGGCAACCTGTTCCCGTGTCTCACCGCCCTCATGGGGAAGAACTTCTTCCCAACGTCCGTTCTGAGTCGACTCATCTCTAGTTTTAATCCATTCCCCCCAGTCCTACCATTCCCCCACATCCTAAAAAGCCCCTCCCCAGCTTTCTTGTCGGCCCCGTTCAGATACTGGTAGCCACCATAAGGTCTCCTCGGAGCCTTCTCTTCTCCAGCCTGAATAACCCCAACTCTCTCAGTCTGTCTGTGTAGGAGAGGTGCTCCAGCCCTCGGAGCATCCTCGTGGCGCTCCTTTGGACACACTCCAGCAGGTGCAAGCTCACCCCCAGCCCCCACACTGCACCTTTGCAGGCAGCTCCCACAGCCCAGGGACGGCAGCCCGGGGACCCTTCTGGTGCATGAAGGAGCGCAGGGGAGCTGGAGGAGAGCTGGCTGCACCCCAGTCCCCCCCAGCCCGCCGGGTGGCCCGCGTGGGGTGCCGGGCAGGACTGACTCTGCAGTGGCTGCATGGGCAGAGCGGTGCCCAGCGCGGCTCCGACCGCAGGCAGTGGGGCTGAGCACCCCTGGGGAGAGGCTGAAGCCCCTCTCCCCCCCCAGCACAGAGAGGACAGACCCACCACCCTCGCCCCAGCAGCAGCACCCCACCACCTCCCTGGCTCCTCAGAAACACCCTGCAGAAAAAAGAGAATCATAGAATCATAGAACGGTCTGAGCTGGAAGGGACCGTTAAAGGCCACCTAGTCCAACCCCCTGCCACGGGCAGGGACACCTTCACCTACAGCAGGTTGCTCAGAGCCCCATCCAACCTGACCTGGAATGTGTCCAGGGATGGGGCATCTCCCACCTCTCTGGGCAACCTGGGCCAGTGTCTCACCACCCTCAGTGTAAAAACTTTCTTGCTTATATCCAGCCTAAATCTCCCTTCTTTTAGTTTAAAGCCATTACCCCTTGTCCTATCGCGACAGGCCCTGCTAAAAAGTCTGTCCCCATCTTTCTTATAAGCCCCTTTTAAGTACTGAAAGGCCACAATAAGGTCTTCCAGGAGCCTTCCCTTCTCCAGGCTGAACACCCCCAACTCCCAGCCTGTCCTCATAGAAGAGGTGTCCCGTTCCTCGGATCAATTTTGATACCAAAGGATCAAATTCATCCAGGAGGAAACCTGGATGTAAAGGCAGGAATAAAGCCTGGCTTCCTCCTCCAGGCAGCCCTGCAGGCACACTGAACCTCCAGGAACTGCTCCCAGCTGATGGCACCACACGGGCCTGGGCTGTTTCCACATGGTACTTTGACCTCACTGGCTTTTTTCCTTTTCTTTTGCCTTTCTCTTCTCACTTTTCTTTCCTTCCCTTCTTTTCTTTTCACTTTTTTCTTTTTCTTTTCCTTTTTTCTTTTTCTTTTCCTTTTTTCTTTTTCTTTTCCCTTTTTCTTTTCTTTCCTTTTAAAATCATTACTTTTTACTTTTCCTTTACTTTTTCTTGCTTTATCCTTTTCTTTTTTATTTTTCCTTTCCTTTTTCATTCTCTTTCTCTTTTCCTTTTTCTTTTTCGTTTCCTTTTTCCTCCCCTTTTTTCTCTCCATTCTCTCCCTCCTCTCTGCTCCAGCTGCGTGCAATCCAGGCAAAAGCATCTGACTTTCACACACCCGTTAATCATTTGCCAGCTCGCTTTGCGAGCGGGCCACGGCACAGGAGTGCAGCAGCACCACAGGGCCAGGGTGGGGGTTAGGACTTTTTGGGGGGGCAGCAGCACAAGCCTGGGCCCCCGGTGCCTCACAGCCCCAGAGGCAGTGGGGTGGGGGGGATGCACGGCTGGGAAATGCCAGCGGATGCCCCGCTGTAATGAGCAAAATCCCTCCACAAAAACGCTCCCGCAGATAGCATTACAATGGGCTGAATTAAACCGCCTCCTCAAACTGCTCTCCGCTGGGAGCGGGGCCACCAGCAGCCGCCGCCTTGGCAGCGCGGCCCCACCAGCACCCCGCAGGCAGCCCTGCCCGCCCTGCTCTGCCCGCCGCCGGCTCCCCACCCCGGCACGGCCCTGCTCGCTGCTCGAAATCTTCACACCTCAGTGGGTAAAACGTCCTCAGAGACAAAGGGGATCAACCTGGGTGAGGGGTGGCCTCAGGTCCGGGGCTGGAAGATAAAATGGGCTCCTGGGGGCAAAGGGGCACAAGACTTACCCTGGAGCAGGCGGGAGGCCCCGGGGATGGCCAGCCAGTGGAGCGTGCAAGGGGAGCAATTCCCCACAGCAAAGCCTAACCAAGAGAGGAGCACAGCAAGGGTCAAGCAGTATTTTCTAAAGGTTTTCTGGGCAGAGTTCCTGGGGTTCATGGCAGAGGAGGGCAGCGTGGCACCCGGGTGGCTGCACAAGGCAAGCCCAAAGCCCCATGGCAAACCAGCTCCAGTGGCTGCGGGGTTTGCACCCAGGAGCTCAAACAAGCATTCGGGTGCCTGTTCTCCTGGTCTTCACTGAGTTCCTGGTCTTTGCCCAGCCCCAACCCTGCCCCCTTCAGCACACCCCTGCTCGGCAGGGCGCCCTGGGGGGGGGCGATGCCATCATTCCACAGCAAGAAACAGGACTCAGAGAGCCAAAATGCCCTGAGCCCCCTGGGCTGAAGACTGTATCTCCCAGGCATAAGCACGAGCCCCTTGGCCAACCTCCGTGCCCCTGGTGGCCTTGCACAGCCTGGGGGAAACAACGGGCTTTACTGCCCCTGGGGAAACCAGGACCCAGCACAGGACAGGCCCTGGGAGTCCCATGGGAGCGGAGAGTGGGGCCATGGGAGCCAGCTCACAACTGAACTCCCCGGATCCCCGAGCCATCATGCAGCGGGTGGGAGCTCCAGGGCTGGCCGTGCTCTCCTGCGGCACACCGACAGCTCTCCAGCTGCCGGGAGAGCACTCGACATCAACTGGAGCAAAGCAACACCCCACGAAGCTGCGAGGTCAACGTAACCCCCGGCTGCCCTGGGCAGCCTCACGGGGACACCGCCGAGAGTGGCCACAGTCACCCTTGCACCCTGGGAAGTGTCCCCTACCCATGGACCATGGCACACTCGGTGTGGCCGCAGGAATGGGCACAACACTGCCCCTCCCCTTGGACCCCCCCCCTCCCCGACTTCAACAGCTCCCAGCTCTTTTTCTCCCAGCACAAGGATTCCTCAGAAAGGGTCCAGGGCATCCAGTTTGGAGGGGAGCTACAGCCAAGTGCCTCGGGCGGGCCACGAGGATGCTGAAGCATTTCGGAGTGCGGGGGCAGGCCAGTGGGACCTGGCAGGCGATGAGACGGGAGGACAATACAACGGACCGTTTGTGCTCCCAGCTCCCGGCCCCCCCAGCCCTGCCCCATGCCATAGTAAGGCTGGTATTCAGGAATTAATTGATGTAATTAAAGTGTGGCATGACTTTGCCACGGCCTCCGAGGGCGGTGGCGATGGGCCAGGGTCTGCGGGTGGAGGAGGAGCCCCTCGCGTGCTATTCTCCCTATAGAAAAAGGGCAGATCTTGGGCAGATCCAAGGCATGAAATTGGTATAAAGAGATTGTCAGGGAAGCGTAACGGTACCGGTCTTGCTGCCATCAGCAGCTGCAGGGTGATAATTCATCCCGGCAAGCTGCTGCACCCCATCCCACCGCAGCAGCACCTCTGGCAGGAGGTGCCAGACCCAGCACCGGGAGGTGTCCGGGGATGTGCCAGCCCGGCTGGGCTCTGTGGTTTCTCTGCTGTGGTTCTGCACTGCATCTCCTGAGCACGGACAGGGCTTGGACATGGGGGGCTGTGCTGGCAGGTTGGGGTCCCCTAGTCCCACCGTGGAGCATGCGCTACAGGACAGGGATGCCTCCACCCTTCCCCCTTCCCCTGCCCCGGCTCTCAAAGGCGGCACAATTCAAGCAGTGACAGTAACAATATCCCGACACCGAGAGCACACAGGGCGAGTGAACAGAGCCTGGCCCTGATTTCTGACCGCTTGCCCGGGTGGGAATAATTTTCCCACTGGGGTTCCTGTGTCAGAGGGCTGCCGGCCCAGGGCTAACCGCGGCACGCCAGCTGGAGCCCTCCCAGCTCACTGCCGGCCTGGCAAAGTTGTAAGCAAACCCCCTGGTGCTTTCAGCAGCCAGGGGAGAATGGAGCGGCGCAGCCCGGGGGGAGTGGGATCCCACGCGGGGCTCTGTGGCGAGCTGGTGACAGGGGACGCCTTGTTGTTAATGAGGTGCAGAAGAGGATGCAGACATCCACCCCCTCGCCTCCCCAAGGGCGCTGGCTCCATAGCCGCCCCAGCAGCGTTCCCTGGGTATTGGAGCAGGAGCAGGCCGGCCCTGCCGCTCCTCCGCATCTCCCCAACCGAGCAGCGAGCGCTTCCGTGCCTGCTGCGGGGTGTGGGGTGCAGGCTGGGGTGCTGGGCCACAGGCAACCAGTCTGACCCTGCTAACACTGGGGTCTGGCTACTGCAGGATGGAGGAGTCCATCCCCACCCCTACAGCTCAGTGACAGCATCGGGACCAACTCCTGTCCCCTGCCAGAACCCCCAAGGCTCCTCTCACTGCTCCTCCATCCGCCCTCCTCGACACGGTCCAGGCAACAGCCTGACCTCCTGGCCAGAAGGAAGGACAAACCTTCAGGACAAACCTTCAGGACAAGGGGTAATGGGCACAAACTGGAGCATGGGAAGTTCCAGCTAAACCTGAGGAGGAACTTCTTTCCCTTGAGGGTGGCAGAGCCCTGGCCCAGGCTGCCCAGAGAGGTGTGGAGTCTCCGTCTCTGGAGACATTCAAACCCGCCTGGAGGCGTTCCTGTGCCCCCTGCTCTGGGGGACCCTGCTCTGGCAGGGGGTGGGACTGGGGGATCTCCAGAGGGCCCTTCCAACCCTATGATCTGTGATTCTAAACCAGGAAGCTGGGAGACAAAGGGCTCTGGCATAAACACCTCCCCAGCGTCTCCATCCCAGCACCACTGCACCCTCTGCGGCCTAAGGCAATGGGCTGCCCTTTGGTTTCCCCTGGAAAAGGTAGAAAGGATCTGTGTGCCGGGTTATTGCAGATGGCCACAGAGGGGTGATGGTTGTCCCTGTGCCAGAGCGACATCTCCAGCCAGGCAGTCCATCCCAGGACGGCAGAGGGGGATGGCAGAGCAGGCAGAGGGGCAGGCTGCAGCTGCCTGGGCTCACTGCGCCGCAGACCAGCCCGGAGGGCAGCACCCCTGGGGACCCTCCCAGCCCCCCCTCCAGAGCAGCAGGAGCCACGGGGTTCCCACCGCCGCTCCACCAGCGTGGAGCAGGAGGGAGAGCAGACATGAGATCAGCCTCCGGAGCAGCCCCTGGAAACCCAAACAGAGCAATCCAGCTGCGCCACAGAGGACGGGGGCTCTCCCCACCCGTTCTTTCCAAACCCAGGGGCCACCTCTCCTGTGAGCCACCGCCAAAGCCGTGCACCGGCTCCTCTGCCTGCAGAAACCACAGCTCCCACGCCTTGCACGCTCCATCCTCCTGCGGTCGCTCACCAGACACTGCGGCTTGGCCCGTGCCCCGCGGGCTCGGCGCGAGCTCGCCTGTGGCCCAGGGTAAACAAACAGCCTCTCCTCCAGGACTGTTGCCTCTTGCCACCGCAGCCGCCTTCGGCTGGCCTGGCCGTGCCGGCAGCATGGCTGAGAGCTTTAGCAAGGGCCACCCCTGTGGTCGCTGAGGGCTGGGCTGCCGGCACTGCCTGCCACCAGGGCTGGCGGAGAGCAGGACTGAAACAACAAACAAACAAGAAACATGCACGGCTTGGCTAGGCCTGCACATTGGAAACAGAGATAAGCTGCTCCGAAAGCCGAATCCCAGGAAGGCGATGGAGCAGGGAGGAGAGGGCGGCAGATCTGCCGCGTGCTGGCCGGGGAGCAGGTGCCAGCTCCCCGCTCTGGGTGCTAGGGAGGGAAGCACCCCGAGGTGCCATCAGGAGCACCCAGCCACGCTGCGGCTGCTGGGTCTGCCGTACAGCGCCCGCCTCCGGCTGCGGGACGGAGGGAGCGGAGGGTGGGCAGGAGAGCGCAGTCGGGTCCCCCTGCACCGCAGCCATCCCTGCCAGAGGCCGCATGGGCGAGCGCGCGTGCTGACAGGGGCTGTGCTGTTAGAGCCCACGCTGGAAGACCCCAGGCACCTCAACTTGCCCGTGGCCACACGAGGGCTGGAGACAGGGTCCCCGCACCCGGCTCACCGCCCTCCCCACTGCGCAAAGACCCTTATGCTCTGCCCTGGCAGGAGCCCCTGCCTCGCTCCTTGGGCTCGTTATATTTTTGTAAACAGCCAATCTTGCAAGTGCAGTTTGGAGCAGAGCGTCTGCTGTGAAACTGGGACTGGGTTGTTTCCGCCGCCCTGATTCTTTGGAAACTGCTGAAGCAGGCGAGAGAATAGCTCACGGTCCCCTCGAAGGCACCCGATCTCCCCGGAGGTGCTGGCCGAGTTAGTGGTTCGAGCAGGAGAAGACTTGTGCTGTATTCCCAGCTCTGCCACTGACTCACTGGGTGGCTTTGAGTGAATCACTTCCCTCCGTGTGTGTTTTCAGCTGGGAAGTGCCGGCTGGGGCAGCTGCTGCTCCCCCGGCACCAGGCAGACGTACCTGGCTGCCTGCAGGACGGGCAGCAAGGGCACAACACGGTGGAGGAGGGCAGCTCTCGGCCCCACCGGGACCAGCCTCTGCCCCGAGGACCTGGTCATCCCCCTTCACAGGCACGAGGTAAAGCGAGTTGACACCCCGAGCGGTACCCAGCCTGCCTGAAGTACTCCCCGCTGCACGCAGANTCAGAGAGCCTCGCGTCCAGGGCAGATGGGGCTCCCACGCCCCCTCCCCAGTGCCATGTGCCTGGTTGGAAAGATCCAGGTCAGATCCAGCAGTGGTGTCTCCATGATTTCAGATGCTTTGGGAGAAAGAGGCTTGTTGACAGAAATAAATCTTTAAGTGTTCTGGAGCATCATGACGAGTCGGTGCTGTTACTGCTGTGCAAGCTCTGCGTCTTCTGGGCTTGCAGCAGCACAGATGCACACCAGCCGAGGGGCTGCACCCACGGGCCTGTGGGGTGTTGCTCCTGTGCCCATCGTGGCACCGAACTGGGCAATTGGACCCATCGGGCATTTGGGGTAGGGATCACCACGCTCCTGAAAGAACTTCCAGAAGAGCAGCCTCTGGGACATCACAAGGGGATGACGTGAAGGTAAGAAATGCAGAAACTGGTAGGGGATGTGGCCGGGTGTCCCAGGCCAGGCGTCAGGGGGAGGTCGGGAGGTGCAGCAGGCAGCATTGCGGCTCTTTGGAGGACAGCAAGGGTCAGTCCATGAACATGAGTCCCCCTGATGATACTGGCTCACAGTCTCCTCCCGCATGGCATTACCCAGGGACACGACGTTCTCTGCATTTTACCAAAGAGAAAATTGTGGCAGCGAGAAACAAGTCAGCTACAGAGGTCAGCAGCGGTGTGAACTCGGAGAGCAAGCTCAGAGCACCCTGCCCAGCACCTCCAGCACGCACAGCCTGCCCGCAAGACCACTGTTCCCCTCTGCAGGGCACGTGGGTGCCCCAGGCGTGCAGCCAGGCGCCAGCCCCCCCTCAGCACAGGACGAACAGCCACAGAGACAGAGAGAGGAAAAACACATGCATCGAAACACGGGTATCTTCCACAGATCACGCAGCTAGTGGGGTCCCGGGGGAGAAGCAGAGAGGATGGGGAGGGACCTGCCAAAGGGAACACGCAGCAGTCCCCAGCGGCTGTCCCCAGGACTGCAGAGGTTTGAGATCAGCTCTCCTCTGCCAGAAAGACCC
This sequence comes from Rhinoptilus africanus, assembly GCA_013400135.1. NCBI lineage: Eukaryota > Metazoa > Chordata > Aves > Charadriiformes > Glareolidae > Rhinoptilus > Rhinoptilus africanus. Next base: position 384,696 of record VXBO01003066.1, read on the forward strand.
TGGGGTGGCCCTGGGCTCATCAGTCCCCGTCCCCACGACGGCACTCCCCAGGGAGCCCCCAGGGATGCTCCCGCAGACCGTGGCAGCCGAGCTCTCTGCTGGTGAGTCTGGGGGCAGCTCCCGGCATGGCCAGCTCACAGCAGAGCCAGGTGAAGGCACCTCCCGGGACCCCACGGGCCTCCCTCGCACCTCCAGCAGATCAGCTCCCGAAGCCCCAGCAGTTTGTTCCCTTCCGCTTCCCAGCTGGCTCCAGGCAAGGCAGCGCTGCCCGCCCGCCTGCCGCCGGCTGCGGGCAGGGGACGAGCACCCTCTGCTGCTGCAAATCCAGCCCCCAGCTCCCAGCCTGGAACACGAGAGAAACTCCAAGGCCCCAGCTTGTCACCAGTTTAATAGGCACAGCAAAAGGAAGTTTATAAATCCGGTTCGCTTCTCTAAATGGATTTGCATTTGGCATCTCTTTCAACAAGGGCAATGAAAACAGACTTTGATATCATATGCTATCAGTTTACTAATAAAAACAGACCACAGTTGCCAAATACATCTGAGCATCTTAAAAGTGCTCTTTGAATTAAAGAGACATTGCCAAATTTAAAGTGCATGTTCTTAGTTTAGAAACTAGACTGCATCAATTAGACACGAGCGTACCAGCGGAGCCGAAGGACGCAGACTGAGCACACCCCGTACGTCCTTACACACGCCTGTGGGAGCACACAGCTGCTTGTGTACATACGTGTCTGGCCTCTGCTTTGCTTCTTCAGCGGTAGCATCCCCTGGTGCCGAGGGGACGTCCTGGGCCCGCTCCCTCGCGCACACCTGCCTGGGAGAGCCAGGCTCCCGCAGGAACCAGGAAAGCAGCGCTGCAGGAAGCTGCGGCAGCGCGGCCGGCTCCCGGCAGGCAGCGGGGCTGCAGCTGGCCCTGCTCGGAGCAGCGCGCCTCGCACCGCTCTCCCACGGCTGCAGGGCCTTCCGGGCTGCTCCCACCTGCAGGAAAACGTGGTGGGTGAGATCACCTCGGGGATCGGCCGGCCGCTGAGGAGAGTTCACGGCACAGAGCTGGGAGCCCCCGGGTCTGAACGAGAGGGGACCTGCACTCGGGTGGGAGCCAGCAGCTTTCCAGCACCGCAGCATCTCCCCCAGCCCGGCTGCCTGCGGCAAGACACGAGTGAAGGAGAGCAGCCCCCAAGCTGTTGTAGCCTCCGCCAGCTGCCTGGTCCGGGGTTCAGCATGCCCACGGGGTTGTTGATCAGCATATGGCAGCCCTGCTTTTGGGGGAGAATGGGGGACCAGCAGCTGGGGTGGTTACAAAGCCCGTCCCTGCAGATTTCTGTCTCTGAGTCACTGGCTGATGCTGGCGAACAATACAGGGAGTTATCAAAAAAGCAGTTGTCGAAAGGGATAAGACTGACTGTTCTTGTCCCTGTCTGCCTAAACCTGTCTGCATACCTTCACACCATGTTGACACAGTCCCCAAGGCTTGGAAAGGCTCACACTTCCCAAAAGTCAGCAGTTCAGAGAGACGCTTAGAGGGGTCCCAGCCTCCACTCAGCATGCAGGGGGACCAGCCGTCACTTCAGCTGGTCCTGTCCCCTCAGGAGACAGGACCTCTGTGCCGGCTCCCCTCCGGAGATGCCCAGCTCTCTCCATCCTAGGGCTCCCAATCTCAGCTCCTCACAAAGTGGCCTAAAATTAGGAGAGGTGAATCACCCCCTTCCTCGCCCCTAGGGCAAAGCCGGTCAGGAATCTTCTGTCATTGTCATTTTCCTAAAGGAAAATCCATTTATGCCCAGCCACACTTCTCAGCTTTGTGACCTTTAAGACTGGCTGTCTGCTGGGAAAGCAGGAAACAAACAGATTTGTTTGGTTCAGTTTGATCCGACTCGAAATATTTTTGGTTGTGGTCCTGATCCAAAGTGTTTCATCTCAGATCAGTTCCACATTAATCCGTAATTCCCTGGCAGGCTGCGCTGCCAGCAGCACTGTAGCTGGGATGCTGCTCCCTCCTGGGGCCCCGCTCCTGCACCAGAGGGATCTCTGTGGTTGCTCCAAGCATCCCCAGCCAGGTGTGCCGCGAGGCGCACCCAGCTCGGCAGGAGCGCTCTTCAGAGGCTGCGGGTCCCCAGCTGCGAGTGCAGGTCTGTGACAGCCTCCCTCACCACTGTCCCCGAGCAGCTCAGTGCCCGCATCCCTGCACTGGCTAAGAACTTGGCCTATAAAGCATCAGACAGGCCTTTGCTGCTCAGCAGGAGGCTCCTCTGAAGCAGCTCCTCACTGTCGTCTCTGCAACTTTTATTCGCTTCTCGCTGCTCTGGGACTCTCCCATTTCTTTCCAGCATTTGCCCCATCACCAGTGATCCTTTTCTTGACGCTGTACCCCTGCCCTGCTCATAATGCCATGTGTGAGCATGGTAGGAACCCGAGCTCTGCATGAACAGACAAAAAACCTTTGCTGACTCTTGCTGCTGAGCCCGTGTCATCGGTGTAAGTCAGTTAATGTTTCAGGACATGGAGACGTGGGGGAGCAGGCCAGCGCTGCTGGTAGCAGAGCGAGGGCATGGTGTCAGGGACAGCCGTGAACAGGGGCTGCAGACAAACAGGGGCTGTGTGTGCTTGTCCCGTGCCAGCTCCCCCGGGCAAGCCCGGCCCCAGGCAGATGCACTCCCAGCGCAGGAGGTGCTGATGGAGCTGCAGGCCTGCGCGGGGGCTGCTCGCAGCCGGCTGTGTCTGAGACACAGCAGGGTTGCTGTGGCCAGGGAAGTGGCCACACGCCAGCAAAGAGCTCAGCCAGGAAGGCAGGGTCAGGCCTTGACGTAGCATGAACTCTGGGTGCCACATGACACAACTGTGCTGTCCCTCTTTCAGCCCTAGTTGTCCTCAGCACCAAGCAGAAAGGGTTTGCAGGACTTAAGGCTATGCCCTTCCCTTCGGCAGGGTGCACCCGCAGGTGTGTGTGTGCAGAGCACTGCTCTGCAGCGGGTCAGCTCCAAGGGCGACTCCGCTGGACTTGCCGGCAGCTCGCCGTGCTCTGCCCTGAAGTCGCAAGGGAGGACTCAAGCACCACCCACCTCACCTTGCCACTTGCAGCAGAAGTTTGTCCAGACACTAAAACATCCCAGTCAGCCTCAGTGGCTTTATCTGGAAGGTAGGAAGGAGCATCTCTGTCCCATTAGTTAGTCTCCTTCCTCTGCCTCTTACAGAGGAACTGCAGGTGATGTGGAAGTCAGCTAGTGCATGTCATAGAATCAGAGAACAGNAGGGGCTGCTCGCAGCTGGCTGTGTCTGAGACAGAGCAGGCCGCAGCAAGGGAAGCAGCCACATGCCAGCAAAGAGCTCAGTCTCCTTCCTCTGCCTCTTACGGAGGAACTGCAGGTGATGTGTAAGTCAGCTAGCGCATGTCATAGAATCAGAGAACAGTTTGGGTTGGAAGGGACCTTTAAAGGTCATCTAGTCCAGCCCCCCTGCAGGGAACGTCCTCAGATGGGAGAGTGCAAAAGGCATGCTGAAACTGAGGACAAGTCAAGATGGGGGCCTTGGGTGGAGCCACTGAAGAGCAAGGATTCTGATGAGCACGGGAACCTCTGTGCTGCAGGACCAGCAGCAGCCCACAGCCAGGGCAGTCCTTTCAGAGGGAGAAGGTATTTCCTCCAGCAATACCTGTGAGTTACCTCAGCATTTCTGTTCCCCACTGTCCTGCAAAATGGTTTTATAAACGGATGGTTCTCGGCCATGGGAGGCTGGTGTACAAACGGCCTCCAAGAAAGATTTCCAGGCTGGAACCGCAGAAAAATCTAACAGTGTCTGGGTGTTTCAGCCTGCCCGGCTGAGATAACAGGCACATACTATCATCTGAAGCAGGCCAAGGCTCCCAGGAGCAGCATTACGAAGGCAAACATTTGGATGCTCGAGATTGTGCTCCACAGCCCCTGGGTACATCTTTGCTGTCTTGTTTGTTTCTGAAGCACTCCTCATCTCCAAGCCAGCTCCTGCGCAGGGCCACGAGACACTCCACTACACACTCAAACAATTTATCACTTGAGTACCCAGTTCCCTGAGCTCATTTCCTGGTAAAGGACTCACTCCACTTCTCTGACTCTCAAGGCTGCCAGCCACAGCAGGGGAGCATCACCTCACAGGCACAGACCCCTTGTGCCATCCCATCCCTGTACAGGCACGTCCTCCCCCGCGGAGGGGCAATTCTTACTGGTTGAGGCTGGAAGGGACCTCTGGAGGTCACCTGCTCCAACCCCCTGGGAGGGGACACTTGGGAGGAGGGATATTCCCACAGAAAAGCACATGGCTCTAGGGCAAGGCTATTCTGACATGTCCAGAGGCAACCACGACAAGACTACGCTGACATGCTCACAAGCATTACTGCTGCTTAGCACATCGCTGCCATCCAGGACTGGGAGCGGGCATGGTGAGCTGTGGCCATGAGCTGACTCCAGAAACAGCTGCATGGAGCTGCCGTGCAGGGACTTGTACCAGGAACTGCACAAGGAACCGGACAGCTCACAGACAGCATCGGCGGAGCAGGAACCACCTCCATGCCAGGGATAGGGGTGCTCTGGATATCTGCTCTCTTGGCATCACAGCACCAGGGAGGCTACAGGGATGTGAAGGATGGGGCAGAAGGGCAATGGATGGGCACAGAGGGTGGGAGAGAAACTGGGACAGGGAGACAGGCAGTGTGACCAGCCACAAGAGAAAACAAGAAGCCAGAAAGAGTATTCTTGGTAATCTAAAAATAAGGTCCTTTACTTCTTCATCTTTGCCACCTCTGAGAGTTTCAGTGCTGAGGACTGAGAAGTATGAGATAGTCCAGAGAGACAGTAACTGTGCCTAAACTGCAGGACCAGGAACAACTTTCAGCACCAGTATTTGTCGGGAATAAGTCACATCACAACTCCACAGCAGAAGGATAACACAGTTATCCTTCCCACACTCTTGATGCCAAAGTAAGTCAGTCTAGGCAGCAGGAGCTGAGCAGTCAGCACGCTGTCCTGGACTCGCACACGGCCCTAAACAGTGACCCACGCTGCCTTCAGCAAGACCTCAAGGTGCTGGGAAGACATTTGCAGAGCATCAGGGACGTGGAGATGATGTGCTGGGACGCTGTGCCAACTCACCTCCTTCAGGCTCAGTGGAGGTCGCAGCCTGCCCATGGTTTCTTTATTCTGTCTCCCTTTTAAAATTTTTGCTGTCCTTTTTCTGGGAACACCTTTGCTGCTCTCAGCAGTTGCTGTTCTTCCTAACTCAACTGTAACTTGTCTTGTTTTGTCCCGTTTATCTTTCCAAGTACACTTTGCCTGGTTTTCCTTATCTCCTCTGTTCATCTTAAAGAGCCTTGAATCTCACCAGAGCAGCTACTCTGCTCACCGTTTTTGTGGTTCATAATATATTGCTTGTGCTAACCATCACTCACACCAGCTACAGACCGTTTGACCTGCCCTCTGCCTTGCTGGGAAGGAAGGCCGGACTCACAGCCCGGAAGGGAACTGTGACATGCTCTAGTCCTGCAGATTAGGCATCATGTATTCATGTAGGGTGAAGAACCAAAGCATAATACTGTGCTGCAGGGCTAGGCTGGCCTCTGACTTCCACTTTACTGCCACAAACAAAAAACCCAGGTAACCAGGAAAGCCAAGCAGACCAAAACCTGCTTGGGTCACTTCTCTCAGCATCTTCATCCTCCTGCTGGTTGGAGTCCAGTGGGATGGATCTGTCTCGAGCAAGCCTCCCCCACCAGGGCCAGCATACCTCAGGCTGCTCCGTTCCACTGGGACTTACTTTGAAAGACTCCATCACCCGGGAAAATGATGGGTCTCACTTCTGTGTCCCCATTGTGTTCAGTGGGGCTTGTTCTCTCTTGGCAGAGACCAAAATCAAGAGTTTCTCAACCCAGTTTTCTCCCCTGGCTACCTGTGCATACCTTAGCAAAGCTCCCTGAAACCCCAGAGCAGCAGGATGTGCAGTTTCAGGACAGCTGCCGCAGATAAGCATCTGACAGCTGGTTCCAATGGCACAGAACTAGTTTACACCAACAAAAGATCCCATCCAAGAACAGAGAAGCATTGTTCTCATTACCTCTCCAATGCTTTTGGTCGCAAGATATCCCACATGGAATGGTGGAGCTGTCAGTTTCAGCCTGGTTTCCAATAGAAACAAAACTTGAGCAATCACACCATTTGTGTTTGTTCATCCATCCCCAACAGCTTGGGAAACCATCGGCAAGTTTCACCCAAATCTGAAAGAGAGGTCAAGAAGCTAATGATCTGACTCGATTTGTGACATGAGGTCCCTCTCTCCTACCAATTGTGCGGCAGGAACCCACACAGAAAGCTGCTGTGAGAGCTCAGCTTCTATCAGACAGCAGAAAACAGCATACAATGCTTCCTCAAACACCCTCCTCATGCTGAAGCTTTTGATGGGACTCACACTTTCTGGGCCACTAGTGATCCACCAGAGAAGACACAACCCTGGGAGAAGAGGTCTCCTTGAGCTGAGTGCTCAAACTTGCTGTCTCTGGTTTTGCACTGAGGCTGTCACCACTCTAAAATAGAGATGTTAACGCTGAGAAACAGAATTACCAAGAACGCCAGTACCTGATGGAAAAAAGCAGCCTTGGGAGACCAGCACCCAAAAATGCCAGGTAGCATCAACCATGCCCAGGCCCCAGAACGGCAGGAAGGGCCATGATTTTCTCACCCTTCCAGGCAGGTTTTAAAGATAATGGTGTCTTTTCTCCAGGCTTTGCCAAACACTCAGAACAAAATCCAGGGGAAACAATTGATGTCAGTGACTGATGTGCCCACTACAGCGCTTGAGCTGTTCATAGGAAGAAGCACAAAAATAATACAAGTTCACTGTTTATCTAACACTGGCCAAGGGCAAAGTCAACAAACAGCCTTGGGATCTCTCCGGGGACACAAGGCTGACAGCTACAGCCTGCCCTAAACAGACATGGGATGCATTGACTTTGGCAGCGCTGACTGCTGCATGCTGTCATGTCAATAAACAGCCCCATACAGATATCTGAAGGAGGTGAATGGTCGTGGGACATGCAGAGGAACTGTGTTTGCTATAAAGAGACAAGCGAGAGAAAAAAATCAATCTTATAAATAATACTACTTCACTCTACGATATGCCCATGGATAAGGAAAAGTGGGAGTGCTGATGGGGGAAGGCTGTCACGGATACTGCCTGGATGGCACAGTACTGCTGACACTGCTGTGCCGCTGCGCGCAGCGAGGGAGGTGGCAGTGCTGCTGATGTGCTCCCACCACCCTTGCTGCTGCCTTCCTGCATGCTTCCAGAAACACCTTCACCCCGCCATTCAATATGGACCGCTCTGGCTACTCCCCTCCTAGAACGCTGTCCCCACGTGCCAGTTTGCATGGAGAGGGACACCGGTCTGTGCCAGGCTGTGGCTGGAAAGCTCACCTGGGGCAGGGTTCCTCCGAGCCCACACCTTCTCTCAGATCCAGCCCATTTCCCACCTCACAGCCTGTAAGCAACAGTAGCTTACACGTGGCTCCTGGCAATGCTGTCACTGTGGGAAACCCACAAGCACAAAACTACGTCTCACAGTGCAAATTTCACGCACTGATATATGACTTGTCTAACACAGTCCCTTTGGATGCTTCCTTTGAGAAGGGAAGCTTGTTTCCAACATCTTCAGAGAGAGAGGGCTGCCTGAAATGGAACCAAGGAGCAAAGCAGCAGCCCAGGCAGCGGAGAAAAGTGAGGACATCAGCCCTGAAACGCACATCACGGCATAAAACAGACGACAGCTTGTGAAGGTCCCTCTGAATAGCAGTGTGCCCTCCAGTGTATCAACTGTTTGCCCCCAATCTGTTATGGTCCACAAGCTCACGGAAAGTGCACTCTAAACCATTAATAAAGGCAGTAAACATATGGCCTGGACTAACTCTGCCTTTTCCATGCCCTTTGTTTCTAGGTTCTCTGCCCCGGTAAGTTGTGAGCCCCCAATTTCCATAGCCTTCATTTTGCTGCTGGCGTACTTAAAAGAGGCCCTCTTTGTGTCCTTCACGTCTGCTGGCTCCAGCGCTGCTGAGCTCTGGCTTCCCTCACTCCATCCCTGAAAGCACAAGCAATGCCTTGATGTCCACTGCAGGCTGCCTGTCCCTGCTCACACAGCCTGTTCAGGAGCCCCCTCTTGGGCTCCTCCCCGAAGCATCGCTCTTGCATCAAGGAAGGTGGTCCCTGTCCAAGACGCTGCTATTTCAGTGCATCCAGGATGAAAAGGAAGGTAAAGTTCCAGCCCAGTCTATCCAGGGGGAATCAAGGGGGAAATTCCACCCTTCCCAAAACATCTAAGCTGCACATACAGTACAGAACCATTTTCAGAGCAACAATGCCCCCTGCCTGTCTCCATCCCAGCACTTTCTTCCCATTCCTTTGAATTTTCCACCTGCAAATCAGTTTATTTAGATCTGCCCCCTCTCACACCACAGCTGGGACATGCAGCTCCAGGTCTAGGGGAGATGGGACTTTCAGGGCTGGATTTTGCTTCAACATGGTGTAGAATAAGGGCAGCTTCACTGAAATCTCTGCCGTTCAGCCTGAACCAGGGCTTGGTCATGGATGAGTCAGGTCACTGTCAGAGGCCCACATCCTCAGGAGCATCCAGAAACTCAGCTCCTTCTGTTTTCAGTTTCATAATCCATACCAGTATCTTCATCTTGCCTCTCCTTTCAACTCCTTCACCCTTTCCAAACTCCCACTCTGCCAGAGAGAGGATATTGCCCAGATCTTCCCCCTGACCTCACTAGGGTGCTCTTCATCTCACTCTCTAAGGGTAGCACCTTGTCTTGACTCACTGCTTTCTCCAAGAGGAGAGAACAAGTGAAGATGGAGGAGGGGCAGGTCATGGTGCCAAAGGAGGCCTGCTGGGCTGGAAAGGGACAGGCTTTTGTGGGGTGAGGTGACATGCTCTGAGCCGTGAGCTGGGTCCCCAGAGGGGGACCTTGCCCTGAAGAGGGCTAGGAGAGCCTGTCCCCGGAGGAGATCACTGTGACTCCACAGAGCAGGGCAGAAGAGCTGCCAAAACTGCTCTCTGGAGAGACGAGGGGCTGGGGTAAGATCACAGACATCCCTGACGCAGAGGAAACCGGGTACTGGGAACCTGGAACAAGGGACTGAGAAGCACAGCAAGGGAAGAGTTTGGGGCGATGAGTCACAGACGGAACGCAAACACAGGAACAGGCTATCACGCGGTAACCAGTTTCTGCGTGTCAGCATTACAGTCCATGTGCATTCGCTTAGTCCGTGCAAATAAGGTCATTTCAGCCAGCTTAGTGCGGTTCTGTCACGTTGGCTAACTCGAATTGACTTGCATGTGCCATGGATTAAGGGTGTGCACACAGATGCCCCCCACCGTCAGCTGATGTTCAGCAACATATTCCTCCGTGATAACTTGTCCAGTCTGTCCGCGCCTCCAGCTTCATAAAAGCTTCATCAGTGGGAGAGGGAGACCTCAAGAACAAACACGTAGGGTATGGTGAGGTAGCTAAGGAGGTCACACAAACCAGGTTGCCAGAAGGGTTATGTTCAAGCACAATGAGGACCCACCCCATGCCATTCCCGCCTTCCATCTTGGGTGTGCCTTCTCCAGGACCACAGCCTCCCATGTTCCTCTCCTAGGCTGGAGCCTACTGGGCTTGGAGATGGCTGCTTGACAGAACTGCCTCGTTAGGAGGTTTCGCAACAAGCTCCCTGTGACTGTATTAAGCAGCCTGCATCATCTGTTTTGACTTTGCTGGATTTGTCTGTGTTCAATATATTTCTCGCAAGGGTCCCAGTTCAGCCCTCATTGACGTCAATGGGAGTCAGTCCATTCCCTTCAGTGAGAGCGAGGGCTGTCCCTTGGTGCTTGTATCTCGGCTGTTTCATTTCAATGCCCGGCTCCGAACACCCTCCTACCTTTCCCATCCCTTCAACATGGCTGGTGGCTCAAGCCCGTCCCTTCTGGCTGACTAGCGGATCCTGTCCCGAGCTCGCTCATTGTTCCCTCACACTGCACCGCCCTCATTTGTTGTTCACCACATATCTTGATTTTATGAGCACCTTTAGCATCATATTTCCTCAGCTGGACCCTCAGCAACGGTTCCATTTCTTAAACATGGACAAAGCAAGTTTTGTTGGTTGGCCTCTCCACCTGGGCGATATCCTCCTCCTGCAGTACAGTCACCCACCTTGAACTGTCAAGGAAGGCTTTCCCTTCAGTTAGTTTTATTTCTGCATTAGCCCCTCAACGATCAGTTCCCATCCTAACTTAGATCTCTGCGCGGGTAGTAATCAAAGAGGAAGGCTGGACAGTCACAGGAGTCCGAGAATCTGGTTTCAACACCACACACTGTTAAAGATTCCCACTGAGATTTTGGATAAGCCATTTAAATTCTTTGCTCCCTCCCGTAAAACTGGGAATTGTGCTCTTCTCTCTTCAATGTTTTTTGATGGTGAGATGTCCTCACAGGACTTCTGAGACCGCTGCTAAATCTCATGCAGAGACCTTTACATCCCCAAGCCTTTCCAAGTTAACACCATCGCTACTTCTAAAACACTTCAAAAATGGACAAACAAAAATGCAAAGTATTAGCTGATCACCCACTAGATAAACCTTTCATCGCATCCATGGACTGCTAGAGAAGGGGCAGGACAACACACGCCATGCATGCATTGTTCTAAGCCCTTTCCTAGCACACTCACTCCGGCGATGCTGGGGAGAGGATCCTGCACTAGACGGCTCCATGGTGTGACCCAGTACAGCCTTGCACATTCACCCTGGAGCCAAACTGTCTGTCTGATTTATGTTATCCTAAGGAAGATCTTGAGTTAATGGCACTAAAGTTCTTCAGAGAAGATCCATCTCATGGAAGAGGGAAAAAGACAAGGAAAGAGGGACCAATAGGAACTCTTCTCCTTCCACATCCCAGCTGGGCTTGGCTGGAGCTGGCTCCAATTATGCTGGTGGAGCCCAGCACTGCATGCACTTCTGAGGCTGCCACAATATCTCCCAGTGACAGAGACACGCTCTCAAGCAAAGCGGGAAGCAGATGAGCTAAACGCAGCACTCCCACCTCCTTGCGGCAGGCACAATTTGAGAGAAGGGGATCGTTTTTATCAATAGCATATTCTGCTCAAAGGGGGTAGGCTTCCTGTGAGCTTCGGCAGCGAGGAGGGAATGGCTAAGCACTCAAACAGCAGTCAGCCACGGTTCCAGGGGAACACTTTCCCACTGATATGCAATCACAGAGAATTCAGCCTCAGGAGCAACCCACTGGACTTAGAGATGAGAAGGAGGAGAGACAGTGCTTCAAAGCTGATGGTGTCCAGGGTACCCCGGAGGATCTGCTGAGGCCCGTTAACTGTGCTGCAGGGAAAGCTGCTCTGACTAAAGCGCCCACACTCAGCTCCCATCTCACACGCAAATCCCAGGGAATGGACTGACAAAGCCAAGGCCAGCTACATCGCACTCCCTCAGCACTTCACCAGCACAGCACTGGTACCAGAGATGGGCAGCGGATGGGCACACGCAGTGACACTACTGTCGGACTAAGGAAGAACCAGGGATGCGAGGAAGTGGAAGGAGGAGGGATGGAAAAGGTGAACATGGGCTGCCAGAGATTTGCTCAGGTGGGAGCTGGGCAGAAATGGCAGCGAATCCACTATTTACGAGGAGTAAAGTGTTACAGAGCACAGCTGGGCCTGGACTACCTTCACTGACACCACGGCCTGCCAAGCTCCTAATAAAACCCAACACAGGTTGACTTGGGTTCTCATGGTGCTCCAGAGCAGCAGCTTCCCCCTCCCCACCTGGGGCCCACATGCGCTGTGAAGCGAGTGCTTCCCCAGCATCTTACCACATCCAGGGCCTCCAGGGCTTCCCCACCCACCTCTACAGCCAAGTGGAGCAGCCCAAGAGCAGGTCCATGCCCTCACCGCTTAACCTGCCCTCCGCAGCCCCACCTCGCCACACATGCCTCCCTGCTCCGAGCGGGGATGGAGTACGCCCACGGTCTGTTGTTGTTGGTTTTGGCTCAGCAGTAGCAGGCTGCTTCCAGCAAGAGTGGTATGAATAATTGCCCAATTAACTGGAGGAACTTCCAGATGTGTGTTTGCTTTCATACCCGTCCAGCCCCCCTCAATCCCACGTGCCTGACGCCGTGGAGCGCGGGGGGGGTGGGAGAGCCAAGGCTTTGCTAGCTCGCGCAGCAGCATGGGCAGGGCGAGCCCGCTGCCTGGCTCAGCTCCCCTTCCCATCCCCACCTCCCTCCCGCTCTTTAAATGGGGAAATGGTCTTTTTTTAACGACTCCAGGGAGAAGGAAATTTGCCCTGCCTGCCAGAGCTTGGTTACACATGCCAAAAGCCGAGCAAGCAGAGAAGAAAGCTGATCCCATGTTACGATTTTTATCAGGTGCACATACAGTGAACCCTCTTAAGACAGGTATTTTTTGCCATTTTTCCCCTCCTTTTCCCATCGAATACTCTCACACTCAGCAGAGGTTTTATTATCAGCCAAACGGCTTTCACCCTGCAGGACGCACTGAAGCATTTCAAGACTGTGGTTCTTCTGTGTTATCAGTGAGATCCAGCCACAGCTTTGCCACCCATCCACTTCACACCATCTGAGAAAGGGACGCTCTTTCTAGGATCCGGGTGGAGATTTAACTTGGGCACAGGGTGTCTGGAACTCGGTCAACAGAACAAGGCCAAAAGGTGGCTCAGACTCCACAGATAACACCAGCATCCCACCATTCCTCACTCACACAAAAAGTGCAAGGGGTGGCTTTCGCCTCCTCTGATTTCAGCACCCAGTTCAGCACCTGAGTATCTAAGCTCCATTGAGAAGAGAAGCGGCTCCAGAGCAACCTGCTCCATCCAATAGTGCTTAAGATAAATGAGCCGATGCACTCACAGGAGGCTTCAGTTTCTCCCCACTGCACAGCACAGATGGAGCTTAAAGGACAAAATTACACCAGATGGCAAACTTCTAGACAGCTACTGTTTGGGGAAATGAATGCCATCCAAAACACGTGCTGTGCCCAACCACAGCATGAGTGAAGCAACTCCAGCTCAAGGCATTCTCCCAGATCAAAACCTCAGCCTTGGGACCCTTCGGACAGGATGCCCAGAAATAACAGCAGCTAGGGGTGATGACTCTGTTTGGAAGTGGCATTAGCCACATTAGCCGTGTTGTGGGTATCACACGACTCCTTGGGTCATCCAACTCCCAAGGTTTTGTCTTGCAAACCTTTAGACAGTAACTAGCAGAGAGCACCTGGGACTTACGCACCAACACAGCCACAGCCAGAAGATCTCCTTTAGCACCAGCGCATGGATGCACGTACGGCACATTGAAGCAGAAGGCTCATAAGACCTGCTTTTCACCCAGCAGCTGGCAAAGACTGAACCCAAAGAAAGAGGACAAACTGCCATGTGATCCTTCCCTATGGTAACTACGCAACTTCAGGGAAAGTGTGCTCCTGAAGCTGGCAAAACAGTTTGGACAATAGTCTGCTTCCCCATCCTTTGAATCAGGACAACTGGACAGGGCAGACAGCGAAACTCCAAATACTTTTAGAAGACGAATGATGATGTTTTCTTTTTTGAGAGAAGCTCAACAGCCAAAATTAACTTTACAGTAATCAGCAAATAGCCCAGTGTCAAAAAACACTTTTCCATGCTGAATCTCCAAACCACACACCACAAGACTAGGGTACAAAATCCCATTTCTCACAAGTCTCTCTTCAATCACTGAAAAATTCACTGCTGCCAGGAATGACTTTCCCTTGACCCCTAGATTGCTATCCAAATCCAGCCCACCTACAGCAATGACAATTCATTTGTCCCCTTCTCTCCACAGGTCAATTACAGATCTGAAGAACTAAATGGTCGGGTTGTTTGCTTCAGGCAGAGCATGAATCTGGTTGCTAGAGAGCAGCTGACCTGCTGTAATGCCTTCCTTTAAGAGGAGTTATTCATGGCTCCTGTGCTTGATCTGCTGCACATGGGGCAGCTAGAGCAGGCTGCCGTTTGTTCTTGCACAAAAGAACAGTGCATTGGAGCCAGGGAAGGAAGGAAGAGGTACCATGTGTATGAAGAACACAAAGAGGGCAGGGTCCGAGATCCTGGCCTGAGGGGGGAGACTGTACAGGACCAGAAGCAGTAAAGATGGGGAATTCAATAAATGCCCAGAGAGAGACAAACTGTGTGCTTCCTAAGGGCAACAAGGCCTTATGCTGGTCCTGGGCACTGGTGTCTCAAACAGGTCTGACATCCATGGGCTGCTGACCCTGCCCGCCCACGGTGTTGCTGTCAGAAGGCAGAGGAAGCTTTCGGTCTTTGCAGTATTTTGCAAGGGTGGAACAACTGGCTTCCCCTCCGCAGACATCGCCCTCCCCACCACCCCACAGGACTCTAAGTGGGCCATAAATGTTTTCAGTGTGGCACTTTACCAAGCACATGCCATAAATTACAGTCCCGTGCCGATAATAAGTCAGGTAATAGCGCCACTTTTTTGTCCTGCCAACTGCACAAAAGGTGGCAGAGGGGAGGGAGGAAGGCGGGGGGAGACGCCTATTAGCACCAGGCTGGATTTTACACGCGATGGAAAGTGTTTGTTCAGCTGGAAGTGAGAACGGTCCTTAACCCAAGAGCGCGCACTAATGAAAACAGAGTGTGCAGAGGGGGTGAGGGGCACCCGCACAGAGTAGCAATTCACGCTCCAGCGCAGGTGCGAGGACCAGGCCTGGGTCAGAGCACCCACCGAGCCTGCTTTTGCTCTGGCTCCATTTCACACCTTTTGGAAACACTAATTGCAGGTTCTGCTTTGCCCTAGGGGAGAACACAGACAGGTCTGAGAGCACCCATTGCCACGGATTTTGGTGCAAAGCCCACTTGACCGGCTGAACTAGGGACCTGCCCTGGCCACTTGGCTGGGACAGCGAGGAACCAACTCCATCAAGAGGCCCTCTGGGCACCACACTCTCTTCTCATCCTTCACTCAGGTGGGTTCAGCCTATTCTCAGGTCTCCCGAAAGCAAAGCCATGGGATCGCAGCCTGGTTTTTCACTTGCTTGTCCAGCCACCTCTGCTGTGAATTCTGCAGGCCCCTTGCTGCTCCCATCACTCTATGTGGCAAACACACCCAAGACCCAGAGCCAGCTGCCCAGGCAGAGGCACAATGCTATAAGGAACATCAGTGCTTGAAAAACCAGATGCTGCTTTGCTTGGTGAAAGGCAGTAAGTCCCCTGAGAAGAGGCAGTGATGCGTTTTGGCTGGTGCAGAGGAGTGCAGCGGGGGAAAGAAGGCACCACGACAACATCAAAGACAGCACAGGGCATAAATCAAGCAACAATTAGTTATCCATCTATGTCTGTAGCACATAACTCAACAAGTCCCTGGAGCTTACAGAGTACACTCACACTTGAGAATAAACCAAACTCCCTAAAAATCACCCTCTCAGAAAAAGCCCTGGGAAACAAGCCATTCCCTAACCCCGCAGGTCCTCAGGCAGGCACTCCATGGGTGGAGGCAAACTGCCGCCTGCAAGATCCCTCTGCTATGAACGCTCTTCCTCCAGATAGTCAGGAGCTGACAAGTGTCTCAAAGGTGCCCAATAGCCAGAGGGACCTCTGTGGACCTGACCCAACTGCAACAGCAGCACCTGCAGCCAAAGCCAGATGCTAACCAGCAATCAGCACGTGTTGGAATACCTGATGCAATATGCTGAGAGCATACTACACATGTCACCACACGGCTACAACCTCATCCCCTCATGGAGGAGGGCGATTAAAGTCATCCAGCAAGGAGGCTGCTAATTCCCTCCCAACAAATCCCCTGTCCGTGCCAAGAGGATCACTCAAAACCAAAAGCTAACCCTTCCCATGGCGTTCATGGTACAATAAGATGACTGCTCACCCCTAGAAGGCAGAAGGTACCATAGCTGGGGAGAGGAAAGCGACAAAGAAACAGAAAAAGCTGTCTGCAACCCATCCCAAATGGCAAACGTAGCATCTGCAGAGCGCTTCTTGGAGTCACAGAGAAACATGTGGCTGCTTTCACAACAGTGTCCCGTTTAGCATCATTAAAACCTCCACCAGCAGTTCCAGTTTTGACACCTTTGGCTTTAGCTTACCCTCATTCCAGAAGAAACATTGTCAGCTCATCCAGAGGGGCAGAACCACGTCTGGCTGCTGAAGGTGGAAAAGAAGGTGATCCACACCACTGGGCAAACCTTGCATTAAGATGCTGGCACGTGAGATGAAAAGGATTTGCTTAATTATCCCATGGTAGTTCCCAGTTCTACCCACAGGAGGTCACACTTTGCCAGGCTTATCAGCTTTCCATGAAAGCAGCCCTGTGCAAACTTTGCTGTGGGACCAGCAAAGCACAGTTCTACTAGCCCAGCTCAGATTTTGGCCTAAGTCCCTTCTGTGAAACCTTGCATTCTCTGCCAATCCTCCAGCTGCTCTCCTGCCCACCGTACAGGTGCCAGCCGCCTCTCCAAGGCTGTTGGACACCCATACGAACAGCCTTCCTGTGTGATGGACCATTCCACCCACTCAGCCATTCCTCACTTTCTTTCTTTCCTTGCTTTCATGTCCTTTCCCAGTCCAGCCTTCCAAGTCCCTTCACTGCCCCTGCCAAAAAAACTCCGTTACAGCCACTGCCTAGGCTGTAACTCTAGCCTGGTTTCATAAGAAAATGAGAGACAGACAACTGAGAAATTTCTGTTCCAAAACACTTCAGGAAAATGAATGCTCTGGTGGAATAGCATCCCCACACAAAGAAATGGTTCAGCATGAGCTCACCTGTTATTAGTCTTCAGAGAGTATAAAGAGAAGCGACCTCCAGACACAAACCCATAGGAAAATAGGCTTCACTGAACACCACACTTGTGGAACTATTTATTTCATGACACGCGAAAGTTCTCCAAAACTTGGGGAAGTTGTTGATCCCTAGAAAGCCATTGCAGGCTCATTGCCCTCAGTGCCCAGGGGGTCACCAGGTCTTGCTCTTTATTTGAACCGCTGGAGGGTTTAGTACTTAGACACTTAGCATTCCTTGGCTTCTGTAAAGTTGCCAGCAATGAACACCTTTCTCTGTGAAGAAAAGTAGATGCATTCAAACATGTTTTCCATCAGCAAGTCAAGCACGGTTTTCACTCTCACATAGTCACAGTCCAACAGCCTGAGTACAGGCTAATAAGGATTATTCATATGGCCACGCAGTCTCCAAGGTTATAAGATAGCACACAGTATCAACTCTGTCCACATCATCTGACATTTTTTCAACCTCTACTAGTCCACAGGCTGCTGTCTCCTTTTATCCTGCCATCAGACAGGCCCCTCTTCTGAAAGATCTTCCCACATTGATCTTATCTCTGTGCAGGGTTCTGCCTCCTTGAACTCTATCCCCTATGGCATCTGGATTATTGTAATGGTAAAACCATCATAATGCAGAGACTTTGGTGACAAAAGTTTCACCATTATACTCCTAAAATATCTCTTGATAGTGTACTGATGAGCATCAGTACAGAAGTTTGGAGAGAGCATTCCATTACTTCTGCTTTTCGAACACTGAGGATAGCTCTTTGGTTAAAGGGTATGTTCAGCTCAAATCACGGTTCGCATTTCAGCACAGAAATTCCTGAAGTCAGCTCCATCTCCCTGTGCCTGGTCTTACTTTTCTAAAGCCTGTCAATCCCCAGCTTTGTTCGCACCATGTGAACACCTTCTCTCTGCGCCAGTTTTCCTGGAGAAACACAGGAATACCAGCACTGCTTTACCTCAGAGGGGCACCATGAGCCCAAATATACAGACTACAGAGGACCCACATACTCCAGTGAAGGGGTGCTATAAGTACTAAAGACAGACAGAAGCTTTTCATCCTCCTACAAAAACTTATCAAATATTGCCCACATTTATCCTTGTTCTCACACCTCTCCATCTACTTTCATCCTCTTCTAAACCTGCTTTCCTTGCTAGCTTAACTTCATTTAGCAAAGAGAATATAATCCTTTCCATGTGCATAAGTGCCCTCTAGGACCCTACAGAACCAAATGCAAGTGAATGTAAAATAAGGCATTATACTTCCGACTTACATTTGGATAAACAAATGATTTCTCAACACAGCTTCCTGCAATGGCTCTGTCATACGCTTCCACGACATGAGTTCGTTGCTCTCCGCAGCAGCATTAGCCAGTCACAAGGAAGCCCTGAAGGAAGCACATACGAACAGGTCTTCTTGGTGCCTTCAACCAGTTATGAGCTTAGCCATCCTTTGAAAAAGTGGGACTGCCCTGCCTTCTGAAACACTAGCCACCATCAGAGGCAGGGTAGCCAGCACTGCCGGTCACCACAGTGCCCAAGACCCTACGAACCATTTGCCCCTGGCACAACTGTGTCTCTTGCTTCTGATCACTGCCCAGTAGCTTTAAGATAAGTATGAAAAACCCTCTTAAGACCCTGTTTAAAATCCAGCTGCAATGGCTACAACTCCTCTTTGTGTTTTAGGTTTCATTATCATGTCTTGTACTTTCCTTGTGGTCCTTTGTGGCTTCTTTTAGACTGTAAACCTTACGGGTAAGGGATTTGTTATCTGTTTGGCAAGAGCCTGCATTACCAAGCTGTGTACATTTACAACGCCATATAAAAGATTAGTACTTTATTGGTCACTTAAGCATTCCTAGTTAATAATCTTTAATGTGGCAGTTATTTATCCAGTCGTAAACAGAACACTGCTGCCAAGTCAAGTCAAATAAACACTATAGAAGTCCTTCATGTTTAACATGAACCCATTTCTGTCTGGGCCATTTCAGGTTTTGCAAAAAACCAGTCACATTGTTACTGACACAAAACTATTCAGATCTCAAAGTGTTCTTAAAGCAACCACTGTATCTAACACTTGCACTGAGCTTTTCACCTGAAGCCTCTGTGGAGCTGGGATACAGTGCAGTCCCCAGTGCAGAACCACAACCTCGACCTCCTTACCCTGCCTGCAGTGCCAGTGCCACCCCTCACCACCACCCCTCACCCCTCACCACCA
>VXBO01003066.1:404604-436033 GCA_013400135.1 Rhinoptilus africanus
GGATGGGGAGGAAGGGGGGTGTGGGACTCGGGACCGGGCGGCGGGACCTCGGCGGCGCCTTCCCGGCGAGCTGCCCGGCGGGACCGGGAGGGGGCCTGCCCCGAGCCCGGCCTTCGCCGGGCCCCTTCCGCGCCCCCTCCGCGGGCGCCGCGCTGGGACTCGCCCCCGATGCACGGGCCGCGGGTCGTCGGCCGCGGTGGGGGGAGCTGGGGGGGAGACTGGTCACGCGGCCCTGAGCCGCGGTTTCCCTGGGCTCCGGAGCCCCCGGTGGCCCCGGCGGGAGCCGTGGGCTGAGCGGAGCCCTCTCCTCTGTGGTGCGAGCCGGCCCGGCAGGGCGCGGGCTCAGCCGCTTGGCTTGTGCCAGCGCCCGGGAGGTGCGGAGGGCGGTGAATGGCCTGTGGCGCCTCTGGGTGTGAAGGCGCGGGTGGTCCCTGCCGTGTCTGCAAAGCCCGTCGAGACCTGGGCGTGAGGCGAGGACGGCCCCGCTGGTCACCCCAGTGCTCCCAGTTCACGCTTATTCTGCCGGCTGGTCCCGGGTAAAGGGGCAGTTTATAGTCACGTGAAGAGCTCTCTAAACCCAGAGCTGGTGTTCTGCAGCTTCTTCCATGAGTGTTTTAAAATTTCTATCACAAAAGTAAATTTTAAAATTTTGCTCTTTGTCTAGGAGCTGCTCTCTGAAACGGATATGTTTATACAGCACATCCTTGAGTGGATGATTGCTGTTGGCATATTGGGGCTGCCAGAACATTACCCAACTGAACGCTGGATTTAGGGTGCCTGCTAGAACTTGCCAAAATGTTTCTGGGCCTTTCTGTGTCGATGGGCAGGAGGGCAAATAGCCCAGTGGCTGCAGTTGGCTGCCTCCAGCCCCAGGTGGTGTGGGAGGGCAGCAGGAGGGATGACACCTTGCAGGTGCTGTGTAGCTGTGCTGAGAGGGAAGTGAGGGGTTCTGTATCAAACTGTATTACCATAAAACCTTACGTTTTATGTCCAGTTCCTACAGGAAGCTGGAGCATCTGAAAGCTTTTCTGGCTTACAGGAAATTCCCAATAGCATTGTCAAAGCATCCAGGAACACCCAGAGCACAGAAATTTTATGGATCACATTTAGGGCTCTGTATTACCAGAAACGGGAATTCCCCGTTGTTAGAATGTTGTTAGAATTTCCTTTGTGCAATTGCTAGCAGTTAACCCGTGTTGCAAAAGGCTGCTCTCTAAGATAGTTAGCACTGATAGCTCTAATCCAAGGACTCCGGCAACATTTTATGTTAGCGCTTGGTTGTTTCCAAGCAACATGTGATACTTATGTCCTTTGTAATTTGCAAAATGGCCATGGATAGTATTGCACAATCATTACCTATTGGGGATCTTTGTACTGAGTGTCTTTTCTGTCATTAATATTTGAAAGTTTGCAGGTGTTCCTGCAGCTAGAATTTGAACACAAGGGAAAGCAGCTTTCTGCTTCTCTTTTTTTGCTGTTAATAATTAAATGCTGCCAAGTAAATGGCAAAGTAAGCAGGCTGTCTGTGGACCTGTCACATACTTAAGCACCTCTGCTCTTACCGGCTCTCTCCTTTTATTGCAGCCTTTGTTTTCTCACCTTGGTTGTCTTTGCTTCTTCATTCTGTTAATTTGAAGTCCTGAATGAGCCTTGTCATTTGGACTGCAAAGAAAACTGGAAAAAAAAAAAGCTATTCCTGTACTAAAATTAACCTGTCCATAAATTTAAGGCAGGCAAACAAGCAAAGCAAACCAGTCCGCACTGCATGTGTGTCTCACCGTCTCCAACACCAAGGTTACTGCCATCTGATAGTACTACCCTGGCATTTGTTTAGCTCGTAAGTGCCTTTGCTTCAGTGACGAAGCTGGATAGAGTTAGTAACAAGCCAAGTATTGGCAACAGACCGTGAATTTAGTCCTGCTATTCTTACAGCTCTTCAAAATACTCCCTGCCCTGCCTGATAGCATGGAGAGGCCATTAAACCTGTGTGTGTTAGGGTGCGTGCTGAGAAGCAGAGATGTATGTTAACACTCAAAATAGATCAACTGGGTAAATGGTCTGAAAGAAAAATAGCTATTTATATTCCATCTCTACGTAGCCTTGAATTGTGACTGAGAACTAAAGAACTAAAATTTCTTTTAAATGTCTGCTCATTTGGGGATGCCTTTATCGTTGGATTTAGTTGCAATATTCTGATGCGTTTGCATGGGGTGTATTTGGGGGTGGAGTGATGCAATGGAGTTTGGCTAAGTAATGCTAGTCTTTAGCCATTTACTCCTTTTGTACTTGACCAGGCAGTCACACGACTTTTCTGATATAAAAATAGACAGGCCTAATTGCACTCTATTAATGATTGACTTGCTTGGAGTCCCTGTGTATTGATGGGAGGACACGATGGAGATGTCCAGCTGTGGAATCAACTGTTTAAATTCTCTTAAGATTAATATATGAAAGTGCTCATATCTGTGGTGGTCACAGGCTTAGGCTTTACCGTATCTCACTTGTTCTCCTCTTGCTTAAGCTTCTGAAGTTAGAGGACAATTACCTGATCTTTCAGACATGTTACAAAAGACCACGTGTTGTTGATTCCCACTGTCTCAGGAAAGAGGTTTGTGTCTGCATTAATACCTATGTCTGTATTAATGAGCATGCTTAATTTTGCTTGGAATTTATGCAGCTACACTATGTTAGCAAATGTGTGTAACTTTGATGTAGCTACACCAATACTGGATTATTTTCTTACATCTTTCAGGAAAAACAACTTCAGTGTGAAATAACTTGTACACAAAGTTGTTGTAATGACTGTTTTGTAAAAAACTAGTACTGGGTTGTTTCAAAATCTGCTAGGCTGAATTTCATCCATTTGAAAAGAAAAATAATGTTCATCGGATGAGTTCAAACTTTTCTAATAGGACAAAGGCCTGGTATATCAACACTCAGCAAGTCAGCTGATACTCCATTGCATATCTTCAGAATATAATTATTTTTATTTTGGAATTGGGGGTCCAAATACTGCAAGCTGCAGAGCTGGTATTCTAAAATCCCCTACCTGTGCAGCAGATACCTCTGTTAGTTCTAGGAAGGGAGACGCTCTTCAGAGATTGCCTGTTGAATACAGAGTTTTGTACTTCCTTTAGGGAAGGGGGGCAAACCCAGCAGTCACCTACAGTGGGAATACTAGCTCTAGCTAGAAGTGTTTATGGCAAAGGTGCTAGAAGTAGTAATCCTGCTTGTGATTTTAGAGACTGAAATGAGTTGTTTATGCTATAAGCACTTGAATAATGGGATTAATGAGCTGCTCTTCTTTATTGTGGGACTATTTGTCACCATGTTCTCTACACCGCAATTGCAAGTGTGAAGGTTGGAAGTCATGAAGAAGTGCAGGCAGATACCTTTTTTATTTTTTTTTTTTATTTTAGGGTATGGGGGTCAATGGTGTGCCTGATGCATGTGGATGTTACCCAGTTCATTGTTTAAAAAACAATCAAATTTTTTTATTCCACCCCCAACAGGCACAGCAGAAAGGAGTAATTTGTAAGAAGATCTATACAAGGACAAGTTCTAATGTAAGGATTAATCAAAGCACTTCAGTCTGGGGGGTGGAGGATTGTTGGGGTTCTTTGTTTTGTTTGGATGGTTTTTGAGTAATATCTTATTGTACACAGAAAATGTTTGCCCTGTAATCTGGTTCCATGTGGAGATGAGATTCCTGCTCCTGCTTTACCTTTCAGTATGCCTATAAAACTGTCTCCTCCAGTTCAGAGAATTTGAATCCATCGCCCAGTGACAATTGACAAGAGGAGCAGGCATGTCGGGTATGTTAAGTCCCTTTAGGTTTCCTCAGAACAAACATGTGGCTGAAGAACACCAAAACCAGCAACGTCTCTTCTTACATATCTGGTGCTCTGCCCCCTTAACTGTCTTAGTGGCCTTCTAAGGGGGCAAGTCTTCCCAACGATTTGCCCCACTAATAAGACTAGAGGTTAGCAATATACATGAATAGTAAGATTATAAACTTGGCAGCCAGTCTGTTGTTATAAATGCCCTTTGATTTTAAAATCATAATATAAATAATGCAGGACTACTTTGGGATTCTTCATTGATTAGTTTTTAATTATGAAATGCTGTTTCTGTACCTTTGCTGCTCCAGAGGAGGTGTTGTTGCTACTCTCTGACTTTTAATAGAGCATAACTTTGGAAAGACTACAAAAATAAGTATCAAATTGAAGCAATATATTGTTCAAGTTCCCTGAAATGCAATAGTTGGCATTCTGCCTGAGATTAGGTCCTGCTTTAATTGTAAAGTGTATTTTGAACTGGCTTGATGTTGGTGTTTGAACTGTCTCTCATGTGTAGGATAATCTACTCTTTGTTTCGGGAAAGGGGTGATCCGTTATCAGGGATACCAGATTACTGAAGCTTTTATTCTGAGCAGTCTTGGGGGGAAAGGGAAAATCTGTATGTTTTTACAGAGCTGGAAGAAAATAAATTCTGTATAAAATGACAGCTTTAACTTTGTAGATTTTATATGCTTATCGTACTGTAAATCGGCTTAGAGAAAACTTCTACACCCTTAGCACTTAGTGCAGAGAATAATTAAATAGCCTGAGATTATTAGCTTTTCCTACCCCATTTTTAGCTGCTGGCTGAAATTACGGGAGCACAACATTTACCCTGGAATAAACAAGATCTAGTGGTCGCACACTGCTGGCGTGAATAGAGTGTCCCTCCCCATTTGCTTACTACCCAGGCAAGGAGGGCAGGCAGCAATTTCCATAGGCTCTCTAAGGGCGTGAGGACTTGAGTGCCCTATTAGCTCAGGGTTACTGGTTCATCCGCCCATTGTCTAATTTAAGTGTCCCTTAAGCTCTCCAGCACTGCCAGATTGAGGCTTTGTATGTTCATAAATTGCGCTGGGAGGTCTTAAATCAATATAAACAGGTCCTATCAGTTAATTTAACAGAAGAATTAAATTGGCATAAGTATCCACGCTGATGCTTGTATTGCTTTGATTAAATTGTCTTTTTGGTTTGTTTTAAAGGTAATGTGGGGAACTGGGGGCATTGGCCTGTTTCCTTAACAGACTTTAAATGGCACAGTTCTTATTTTGAACCTTTTGCAAGAGAGGATGTACAATGTTCATCCGTGTGGACAAGTTTTTGATAAATGTGAATATTGTGAAGAATCTGAATTTGATTGCTAGTTTTAAAAATGAGATGTATATTTATCTATATATACAGTATGTGTATGTCCATGCAAGTATATGTGCAGTGTATGTTTTGTGTGTATATATATATATGAATGGAAAGTATATTTGTATTGACAAGATCCAGGCTGAGACCATGATGAGCTAGTTCTCCTTGTACATCACTTGAACGACAAAGTAGCCTGCAGACAAGGCTCCTGATTCTACCTGACCTGGCCTGGTGGAGGTATTGTTAAAGCCTACAGGGAAAAGGCTGCTGTTTTATGCAACAAAAGGATAAAAAGAAATTAAAAAAAACAGTTACAGTATGGTATAGATCATGACTTGGAGAGTGCTGAGGTTGTCTGTAGGTAAGTGTATGGGGCTTTTAAAAAGGTGTGTTCAGCTCTATAAAGCAGCTTGCATTCTTTTCTCAGTGCGATGCCAACAGCGGCAGTCTGAGGGCTGGGCATTCCTCGTAGCTGGGAGGCTTGCATTGTTGTAGTCGGGCTGCGTTAGTTTTGGGACCTGCCCCCACTGCAGTTTGGGGTGTGAAGTGTTTAAGCAGCTTAGCAGTTGCACCGGGGCACTGTCACATAAAGACTGGCCCAGAGTAGGAACCAAATGCTTCATAGAGAGAACTCTAGGAGACACTGATGTGATACTTAGTCACAAAAAATGTTGAAAAGGTAAAAATCACATGCTGTTGAAAGGAGTCAGAGAGTGGGAGGAATAGATCTAGGAAGTGCATGCTCTTTAACCTCTGAATGTTTTTTCTCATAATAATAAACCCATAAACATTGCCATTGTCTGTGAAATGGTTCCTGGCAAACACCTCTCCCAGATACCAGAAAAGGTCACACCTTAAGACTGTGTTTTCTACTTGTAAAAATGTACATGTGTTTCCATTCATGCTGGCAGCTGCTGTTCTGGACCTAAAGAAACTCTAAACACATAAGAAATAAAACATGGTTACATTTATTCCTGTAGAGAAGGTTGAGATAGGAGGAAAAGAAATAAATCTGTGTTGAACATAAACAAATGCAGACACTGCGTCTAAAAGGAGAGCATTTCAAAGCAAAGTGTTTAAAGATACTTTTCTGCCAGTAAATGCTTGTAGCGAAAGAGATCTAGAGGTGATAGGTGTCAAACTGTCAGAGAGCATTCAATGCAAGAGAGACAGAAAAAAGATTGGTTTATTCCATACGGATTTGCTACCGTGTCGGAGCTTTTCACTGGCACTTGAGATGTTTAGGGAAAGAAAAGAAAAAGACAACTAAAGATTGCATGTTCAGTGTAAAAGCTTTATCAGAGCCAGAGTTTGCTGTTGAAGGGAGACCTGATTTTAGTAAGTTCAGGTTTTGAAACAAAGGGAAGAAGAATAATCAGCGCAATGTGAGTGATTTTTTTCATTCTTACAATGTGTAAGAAACAAGAAAGAAAACACAGTCAATATAGTAGGAAATTTGTGTTGATTTTTCTGCGCTACTTTGACAGTTGTTTTTTTTAATGGATCATTTTAGATGATCTCCAAAGGTCCATTCCAAACTCCTACTGTTATGTAACTCTGTAATAAGTCATGCAAAATAGTTTTGCTGCTTAAATGCCTTTTTCTTTTAGTTTAGGGGTGAAAAAAGGATAGGTATTCTCCTCTCTTTAATTTTACTAGTTGTTCCTTGGGGTTTTTTATGAGTAGACAGAAAGCTCCTGATTTACATCTTTGATAACATTTACCATCCAGTATCCTCTTAAAATGCTCAGTTCTTTAGCCTTTTTCACCCTTTGTTGAATCATTAACCATTTATTTTCTCTTTTGTTTTTTCAACAAGAGTGTTTGGGGGTTTTTTCCAGACTTTTATCTGGTTTGGGTTTTGTGCGTTTATTTTGTACCTCTGTGGTATCTTTAATGATCAGCATAGCTCAGGGTATCAACAGCGGCTGAGCATTAGAAGTGCTTGTGTCATCCAGGGCAGGGGATGGGAAGGAAGAGGTGCTGTTTCTGTTGAAGTGCTTGCAGATCTAAGAGGCATATGCATTCTCCTAAATATAAGCTACTGTCATTTATCTGGCCAGCAGTGAAGAGCTCAGAACTTCCTGACTGTAATAAAATACATGATAGATTAATCACAGATAATTTAAAGACCCTGTTTAAGGAGGCAATAGTACTTTCCTAAGAATGAAAGCATGTGATTCTAGGACAAACATTCTGTGATTGCTTCATATGCAATGATGACATCCCAAGAGAAATCATCTAGATGCCTAAAATGATTTGCCCTGTGATGTACTCTGATATCAGGTCTTTATCAGTTACTC
Source organism: Rhinoptilus africanus (assembly GCA_013400135.1). Lineage (NCBI taxonomy): Eukaryota > Metazoa > Chordata > Aves > Charadriiformes > Glareolidae > Rhinoptilus > Rhinoptilus africanus. The sequence goes on from VXBO01003066.1 coordinate 412,103, forward strand.
AAGAAAGCGAGAAGTTTCTAGACTTTGTCTCAAAAGAATAACAAAAAACCAGTGGGGAGCAGCTAACTAATCCCCTATAGTTATTGGTAAACAAGTAATAGAACATTATCCAGACTTGTATTCCTGGAGCCCAGCTTGCGCTCTACACAGTGCCCAGGGCAAATCATAAAGGGATCGAACTGCATTTAACCTCGTTAAAGCAATCCATCAAACTCTGTGTACTCTACTGAAAATGATCATCACTCCAGAGTGCATCAGCCTGGTCCAAACTGCTCCTCTACACAAGATGAACTGATCATGTTCAGCTTGTTCTACTGCTAAATGGAGTGCTTAATTTTGGCTCTGATGCGTACATCTTCTCAGTGATGTGTGACGTAGGGAGTAACTGAAGCTGTAAAGGCGACAAAACGTGCTTCTGATCAGGAGGTGTTTGGGGCAAGGGGGGAATGGCAATGTGGTGTCCGGTCTTGTTTCCAGATCCACACAGCGGAGGTGTCAAGGTATGCTGCTGGAAGTTTGGGCTTGGGGAAAACCACAGGATGCACTGCAGTAGCTGGGGAGGAGAGAGTGACTGTCTTCTATTCTGCAGTTATTAAGGTCTTGCCGTGTTGTTTTGTTCTGTCAGGTTCCTTGGTGTATGTAGCAAGCATCTCAGATGTGACTGAGTATTCCTCAAGGATGGGAAACCATCTACGCAGAGTTTGGGGTTTAATTTTCTCTTACTGGGATGAGGGCTAATAGCTAGCAGTCTTGAGGAAGCAGTTCTCGTTATCTATTCATGTGCCTTCTGCACAGATTAGTTTAACGAGGTTATGAAAGAGAGAAGACTTGAGTCTTTTCCCTGGCCACATCACTACTCGACAGTATAACCAGCAAACGATATGCTGCAGGTCTGGGAGTCTAGCACCAGTCTGGGTTTGTAGAGCAGCAAAAGAAAATATTTGCTTTCTGTTAGCACGTAAAAATACATGCCGAAATTTTGGTTGTCAGTATCTATCTGTGTTGGTACAGTACACAGTGCAAACAGCAGAATCAAAGGTGTCGTAACTGTCCACAGTTAAGATGAAAAATGCTGTTTTCAAAGTTTGAGTTTCTTGTTGTAGAGCAGCTACACGAGATTTGAGTGAAGTGTTTTAGTAAGCTATTAACCTCTATTCAAACTTTCAGAACAAAGTTGCAAGAATATGTAAATGGAACAGGGGACAAGGTTTTCCTAATTATTATTTGTTTTTTCAGGAAACTCTCCTGTGTTTATTAAAAGCAATATCAAATCACGTAATTGGTTTTATCCAAAGTTGGAATTTATTTTTAAAAAGTTTAGAATGTAAATAATTCACTACTGTGGAGTACTGTGTGTACTCTGGATTTTAAAGTAATAATTGTCCTCTAGGTTAGTTGTACTTCAGATATTTCGGTTTGCCAATTCCTGCATTTTGGAAAGCAAAAAAAAAAAAAACCATTAAAGTTGGCCCTATCCATGTTATCTCTAGTAAAATAGTAGCCTATATTACCCTTAATGAAGGTAAGTCATCGTTCAAATCTTATCTTTTCCTGCTGATGTATTTTTTAGAGACTTTCATAGAAGTTTTCTTCACAGACAGTGTCGGGCTTCTGACTGTCACACTTGGCTTCCCTGCTGCATGGTTTATATAAATTCAGCACAGTTTTCAGCCCTCTTCTGAAAGTAAGGCGAATGACAATGGGAAGAGCTCAGGGACTGGAATGGAAAATGCGGCTAGACTAGCAAGCTACGGATTTCCTAAATTTTAGTCACTGACTTGAAATCCTGCCAGTTCCAGTTACCATGGCCGTTGCTTGGTTTTGAATGGTAATGATTACTTGCTTGCTTCATAGTTTAAACTGAACCTTGGAAAATCCTTTGCCTGTTCTGCAGCCATTTTTGGCATATCTTCAATATGCATTTTTCTAGTTCTCACATGTGTGAGTTTGTTGTGGTTTTTTTAATGTTGCACTTAACTGAAGATCTCTGTTGTAGACTAATAGATCTTAACAATCTCGAAATTGTGTGGCAGTTACTAAGAAAAAAGCTTTTTCTCCTGGTTCTGTTCTTCTTTGTTAATTCCTACTGTTTTGTAAAAGTCAGACTGATTAGAAAGGAAAAGGCTGCTTCCCCCTAAGTACGGTATACATAACTTTCAAGCTGTGGTGCTGTTATGAGTAATGTAACTTCTTGTGTAATTTTTACCATCCCTTTATAGTTTTGTTCTAACAGGTGCTTGAAAGCATTTCAGTTTTGTGCAGTGCAGGTGCTGATCCGTCCTGTTGTCCCCATGTCCAGTTGGGGAATACTTACCACAACATGACACTAACTTCTCTGAAGTTACTTTAGCAAGAGAGAAAGAGGTTTGTTGTCGTAAGGAGATACACATGGGTCTCCCTACCTGCCTTTAACCATATTTTTATACAAACATTACATTCTGAAATTTTTTTTTTCTCTTCTGCCTGTGACTTACCCCTTCTTTATACATGAAAGCCAGGTAGTTTAGGTGAAGATGGGACTTTGTTGCAGACATGCACTACTCCTTAACTGTCCCTCCCGCCTTCAGTCCCTCTGAATAGAAGGGTCTGTACTGCCCATTTGCTCCCCTGCGGTAGGAGAGATGGGTGGGAGACAGCCCCAACTAGCTAGCCCTTTGCCACTGGACAGCTGACAGCTTTTGGCTCCTCTTCCCACCATCTCAAAGTTAAACATTGCTCTTTACGTGGTTGCCGGGAGGGAGAGAACTTGCCCAGAGCAATGGAGGGAGTTTTGGAAGGAGTGGGAGGAGACGAAGGCTGGCTGGAATTTTCTGAGATTTCTTAAGCTCTTCTCCTTTGGCAAGTAAATATTCCCTGTTCAAGCCTTGCTGACTTACAGTAGCTGTTGGCACAGCATCAGGAGATATGCACCATTACACTGCAGCACACTAATTCTGTTGGGTTTGCAAGCACAGTTAAGAGCTGGTCATGCTTGGCAACCTTGACAATGACTGTTGGCTTTGCTGTCATTTTTTCTCGCAGCATCTAGGGCTTTGAAAAGGGTAACCAGCCAGAGCTACTGGCAGACCCAGCAAATTTATCCCGGCCAAAGTATGTATAAGACTGTAAGCTCAAATCAAAAGTTCTGGCAGTCTGACTTCCATCCTCTAGCCGTGCATTTCAGTGAGCTTGCTGAGGAGCACATACTCGTCAAATTCATTAGTTTCTGGAATAAGCAATAACTTCCGGAGGGAAAAGTGACTGTTTGATGCAACCTCTATGTCTCTGAATGATGGAAAATAAGACAGGGAAGAGTAAGGAGGAGGGAGAAGTTTACAGGAGAAAGGACAGCTGAGATGTAACAACTGAGTATCTTAGAAGTTGTGGGTATGATGGAGATTTTACTTAAACTTCCCTAATATGGCTATAAGTGGCTCCCAAGGGATGATGGCAGAAGGGGGAAGCTGTTGCACAGTGGAGACTCCGGGAAGCACGCGATAGTAATAGTTTCTATACCGAAGTGATCACAAACAGAATGGTTCATTGCACTGTGCTTTGGTCATTGCTAAATAGGATTAAATTTCTCTTCTCCACAAGGATCTTATTTAGGGATTTGAATTAAAGATAATGAGTTTCTCTACGATTCGCAGGTGAAGAATGACAGAAAAATGCTGACTTCTACAGAGCTGGCGTTGACTCTGCGGTGGGCTGATATCCTATCATTGCTGGTTTTGCATATCCTGAAGATACCCTCTCAGCTCACACTGAGAGGCATCGTTTCCGAACGTTGTAAGATATCCTCCTTTCACAACTAAAGTTGGACAATGTGTTGCCTCCTTTAATTACACTCTAAGAATTAATTTCAGATATGGAAGAAGACAGCAAAAAGAAATGGTGAGCATTTCTCTGTTGCTTTTACACTGTATAAAGATGACTCAAAAAGAATCTTCTTTTTATTAAAAAAACCCGAAAACTTGAAGTAAATATTTGGTAGAGAAGAGCCATCCAAATGCCTTTTCTGAAAGACTCCTTTGTGTTGCTGCTAAGCTCTTAAAAGAGGAGTTAAATTTGGAGTTTCAGCTTAATATTTGGTCAGAATCTAGAATTCTCTGAATTAAATGTGTGGCCGTCCAAGTAATGCTAATTGTATGTTTATGAACTTCTGTCTACTTGAGGCAAAATGTCTGGTTTACTTTCCTGTAGTGAAGTAGGGAGGATGAGTTCGTTGCCTTGATGGTCTATCTACCTTATGAGTTTCAAGTAATTTAATACACCTGTTGTGCAAAAGACCATGCTGATAAATGTCAAGTTCCATGTGTTCTCTAGTCTGTTGACACAGGAATGACTGAAGGCTCTTTGGAAGCATTTCAGTAACTGATTTTGTTGATTTAACCTTGCTACATAATGTCTTAATTGTACAAAACAGGTTTATAGGCCTGTTGCATTTTATAGGGATTATCTGCCTATGTGGACTGTGCAGCCATTGGGCTGTGTGCTTCCTAGCTTTAGTCTGGCACTGAGGACATGTTGGCAGAGATCTTCCAGCACTGGGCAAACTTGTTGTCTGCTGTTATTAGTGCATTTTTTTTGTGTCTACCCTTACAGTTTTGCACTGGTGTAAGTAAAATTGCTTCAGATATGGGCATTAGCTGGGACACAGGTGTACTTTAAAGCTGGAGTCAACTGGTGCATCATATAAACATGTAGTTTGAGGAACTAGAGGCCAGAACCTGGTCTTTCAGCTCCTGGTGCTGTTGCAGTGGTGTGAATTTTTAACATCTTCCAATGTTGGTGGTAGCAGGCCCTCTAGAGGGTGATTTCATCATAGAAATGTGTGCGAGGTCAGGACCAGCACTCCGGGGCAGTACTCCAGAGAACTAAGCAGCAGTTCCATGAAGTTGTTTTAAGCTGTTGTGAGCCTGTAGTGCAGTCGGAAAGGGTGGCTCTGTCCTGCACTCGCCTTTGTTCTGGCACGAATCTGGCTGGCCGTACAGCTGCACATCTTGCTCATCCAATGGAAAAGAAAAAAGGTACCATATTAACAAACAAATCTCAGTGACTGCGTGGCCACACAAGTGCTAGTACCAGCACGAAGAGATGACTAAGAACATGTGGCAGTGGCTAGGAGGAGGTCAGCATCTCCTGCCACTGTCCGTGCAGTCTCAGAACAGTGTCAGCTGCTCGTGAGACTGCATCCTTGTGGTATAAATAATTTATTTGCCCAGAGCATTAGGAAGAGAGATGGAAATTGAATGAACTTTGCAGTGGATATTTTTGAAGGGGGAGGCTTCTGTTCTCAAAGTGAGAAGTTAACACAAAGGTTCATGCCTTAGCTTGGACCTTCAGTTAGGGCAATTAACTTCCTGTGCAGGTGTCCTCAGAATCCACCTCTTGGGTGGCCACTGATAAATTACTTTAGTGTCAGTTATTGACAGAATGGAAGTAAAGTTTGGCTTAAAAATAGAAACGCATGTATCTTTAACTTTCTTTACTTAAGAAAATAGTTTTGTCATTGCAGGAACAAGTTGAACGTATGTATGTGTTCCTAAAGAAAATGGGATATTTCCTGTTACTCAAATGTCTATTATTTTACTTTCCCTTTTGCAGAAAAAGCTGTGAGTCATTTAATGACCAAATAAGGCCTCCATTCTCATGATTTATCTGATATGCTTCTCCTGGAGCCATGGATGAATACAGCCGCTTTGTGGATTGGGACAAAATGGATGTTACTGTCCAGAGCCAGGATGCAAAGGAGCTAACCTGCACAGAGTTCCAGGAGCTCAAGCAGCTGGCCCGGCAGGGCTACTGGGCCAAGAACCACTCTCTGAGAGCCAAAGTGTACCACAAATTAATTAGCAATATCCCGTGCCGCACAGTGACCCCAGATGCAAACGTGTACCGGGATATTGTTGTGAAGATTGTTGGAAAACGTAATAGTAGCTCCCTTCCACTGCCAGAGTTTGTGGATAACAGCCTGGTCCCCACGTACTGCTTGAACGCAGAAGGCATCGGGGCAGTCAGGAAGATTATACTGTGCATTGCGAATCAGTTCCCGGACATATCGTTTTGCCCAGCGCTGCCTTCTGTGATAGCTTTGCTCCTCCACTACAGCAAAGATGAGGCAGAGTGCTTTGAACAGGTTTGTCGCATCCTTGCTTGCAATGACCCATCTAAGCGGCTCATTGACCAGACGTTCTTAGCTTTTGAGTCCTCCTGCATGACCTTTGGCGACCTGGTTAACAAGTACTGCCAGGCGGCACATAAGCTGATGGTTGCGGTGTCTGAGGATGTGTTGGAGGTATACTCTGACTGGCAGCGGTGGCTCTTCGGAGAACTGCCGATGGTGTACATTGCTCGGGTCTTTGATGTGTTTCTGGTGGAGGGCTACAAAGTTCTCTATCGTGTTGCACTGGCTCTTCTGAAATTTTTTCACAAAGTCAGAGCCGGGCAGCCCATGGAGTCTGACAGCATACAGCAGGACATTCGGGCTTTTGTGAGAGACATTGCCAAGTCGGTGTCTCCAGAGAGGCTTTTGGAAAAAGCTTTTGCTATCCGCCTCTTCTCCCGGAAGGAGATCCAGCTTCTGCAGATGGCCAACGAGAAGGCTTTGCAGCAGAAGGGCATCACGGTCAAACAGAAAAGGTAGGGCTCTCGCTCCAGGTAGCCTGAGTGATCTCCTGAGCTTTCCCAATGTGATGAACAGTCAGTCAGTGTGGGGTGGCTGCTGGGGAAGGAGAAGAGCTCTACTAGTACCTGATGGTATCTCTGCTGGTTTTTCAGTCAACAGCCCCAAAATTAAGCATTGCTGGGACTGTAATGAGAAGTGTAACTGAAGTGTTACGATACAAGAGAAACAAAGCGGTTTCTCATAGCTTACTTGGTCACGAATTTATAATTACTTTTTACAGGTACATATTCATTGCAAGTACTGTATCTCAAAAGTGTCTTTCACAAGCTGCCTTTAAATTAAAGGTGTTTTAGCAAAGCTGGAATAAACACTGATAAATTATGTGGAAGGAAAAGTACCCAAACAAATGTGAAAATTAATTCGTAAATGTGAGATTATTTGTATAAAATGGGAAATTCATGTACTGTTTTTGAACTTTCTGTGGTGTAAGTAGGCAAACGGTCTCCCAGCTGGGAACATTTTGCTTAACTGGGGAGTTATTTTAATAGAACAAGGAAGAAGTAAGTCTTATTTACAGGTTACTTTTAAAATTAGTGTGACTGGAAGCCTCCTGCAAGTCGAGAGTATAGTAATCATAGGTAGGAGTTGACCTATGTAGTGACAGATCTGTGCACTGTTAGAAGTAATGATTCTGGAAGAACTGTGGAAGAGAACAGTGAGGGTGCTGCTCCAAACGATGATTGTGCAATCACAATTTCTTTTCAGAAATGAGGGGAGGAAAAGCCAGCTGTGAAACTAGTAAATGAAATCCTGCTCCAGTGTGGTAGTAAAAGCCACAGTAATGAAAAAGCTGAAAGACTTCTCCACGTATATAGAAAAGACAGCAATATATCTAAACAAAATTAGTATCCTGCTAAGTGCAAATGTACGGGCAGGTAAATACTGGTGTTGTACACACGTTCTGTTTCTCTTAAGGCCTCCTGTGACTGTGGAATATCTTCTCCAAACTGGTTTTGAGATCTAAGTTTAAGCATTGAACAATTTTGTCAGCTGTTGTGACCTCTGAAGCGATCAGAAATCGTGGTATCTAGAACTTGGTATTCTAGATGGACAGTCTTTCATTTTCCCTAAATCTTTAAAAATCAAAAGGTACCAGCCACTGATGCATTAGGATCCTGCAGACAATTGTGTTGCTGAGTTAGTCACAATAGTTGCAAACAAATATCATTCCATAGTATTGAAAAATACACTGACCAGATTTCAGCCCATAAAATGACGTAAATGCTAGCTGAACCTCTTTCATCTGCCCAAATACACATAAAGTTCCCTCCAGTCTTTTCCAGCAGTTTATTTTTAGACTCACAGTGTGGTTTTACAGTGAGCCTGTGCTTTATCTTGCTCATATTCTGGAAGAGACTGCTTTGGCAGCCTCAAATATTTCAAGGCCTTTAGCCGCTGGAACATCACGTCAGGCAGAGTTCAGGCCGTTGTGTTTGGGACTCACAACCAGAAGTATTAACTCTTCTGGCATGTAGCTTTTCTTCCTCTAATGGAGTTCAGAAGAGTTGAAATACCCTTTCGGAGTATATTTTTCAGCAACAGAATGAGAGCTTTAAATAAAAAAATAATTGGGGGGGGTGGAGGTGGGGAACAACCAAAAACCAACCAACCACAGAAACCCCAGAAGCTCCCGCTGTGTTAAACGCTGCAGTGGTATTCTTGCTCAGAACAACAGTGGTGCCTTCAAAGCAAAATACAGTAAATTTGTACCCAAATAATGCCAGTAGTTACTGCCTTACCAGGCAGAGTTGCTAGTGAAAAACTTTTATCCTCTTTCAGCTACTTTTGTAAACACACTGAAACTTCTCCGTGTCCCCAGGGCTTGGCTCAGTTTGGATCCCAGTGTGGGCAGATGTGGGTGCTGCAGAAATGAGCTCTTCTCCAGTTCTTGATAGGATGTGAGTGAGGTCTCTTGTCCAGATATTTTTCCAATTTGTCCAGAGTTTCCAATCAGATAGTTCCAAGAAGGTAGCAAAAAAAGGGGGGAAAAAAATAGAAAGAGGAAATATTTTAACCTGTCTTCTTGTTTGTTTTTCTTATGCTTGGTGATTTGAATCAAACCTTGCTTTGTTTCTCTCCAGGCTTCTTTCACTCACTTTGTCACGGATGTAGGAAATCACTGATCTTTTCTATCTTTTTTGTCTTTCCCCTTATACGTTCTCCTTCTGTCAATTCCATACCCACTGCACCCCTCCTGTTTGCAGTGTTGCGTCTCCCAAAAGGTAGGTTAAAACACTCGTATCTTTGCACTTTTCTCATTTCTTCTGTCTTTGGCTGATGATTTTTTGCCGAGGCTGTCATTGTTGCTAACGCTGGGGCAGGAGGAGCAGGGCGGCAACTATAGCATCCCTTGCTGTGTGACATCTCCTGAATACGCTCTTGCAAAGTTAGTTCAAAGCACCTGCAAACTTGTAGGACTGTGGGCCCACCTTGTTCACATAGCACTTCCACACAGGGAAACAAGCCTGTGTTTTCCAGAATGGGAAAGCATAATGTTAATGGTAGGGTAGAAGTTCTTTCTTCATTGGGAGAAAAAGTGTTATTTTTTTTTAAAAAACATCTCAAGTAACATGTCTTCAGCCCTGTGAGGTATTGTCCCACATCCCAACCTGGTGGATGCTGTTGGAATAGGTGTGAGACATACTCCACTGTGTTTTGTTTTTCTTCTTTGCAACCTTTCCGCAGTTAACTGGAAAAATGTTGGACTGAACCCATCTTGGCACACTCTTAGAAGTGGTTTGTCTCTGTTCATACTAGATTATATATATTTTTAAGCGGATAGGGTGTTGTGTTTTTTTTTTTTAAGAGGCAAGAAGACAGACTGTTTTCCTGTATCAAGGAGGTCAGAGTTACTCAGCCATATAGCATTAATGGTTAATGAAGTCATTCATCAAGTCTCAGCCTGAAAAGCAAATCTTAAAGAACAAAGCGTGGTGGATTGTGACACCTGATAAGCAGAGAACTTGGGAAGGAGAAAGACTGCCTGGGAGTGTTAAGTACCACAGGTGTGTGGGTTTAAATTAATGCCTTTGAGAATCTTCTGGCCTTGTTGCAGGTGCCCTGAGTTAACTTTAGTGAGTGATGCACACTAACATTTGTACTAATTTATAAAATCAAAATTGGAATCCGTTTCCTCATGCTTTCATGTCTAAAAGAAAACCTCAAGAGACTTATCAAAGCATGTTTCGTATCGTATCCTGTGTCTTGAGGATTTTACCTCTGATAGATCAGTAGGCTGCTAATTCCAACCAAGCAAATCTTCAGTGTCCATCTGTTATTTCACTGTAGTTGCAGTGTTCTGAAAGAAGCAGAAGGACTTGATTTCTGCTAGGAAGCACAGGGTTTGGGTTTGAGGGGACTTGGGTAGATGCAGGGTGTCTGTTGACACTGATCTCCGCATGTGATTAGGTTTCAGGCTTATACACCCCATGTGGCTTATGTTGCCATTTATGACTGAGAAACAACATCTCGCTTCTACCACACATTTATGCCGTAACTGAAATTATAATGGATTTTAAAGATAATGCAGACCCTATAAGGCTTGACCCAAAACAGAACAGAGCAGGAAGATGTAATTCAGTGAGTGTGTGGTATTTGTTATCTCGGAACACATACTGAGCATATCCGCTGTGACAGCTGCTACTGCAGGCCATCAGCGTTGGCTTTATCTTCAGAAACTTTGGGGTCTTTGAAGCACATTGTGTGGTAGAACTGTAAAAACAACATTCCTACAGAAATAGCAAATAATCTCCTTTACACATTTCAATTGTGCTGCTTTCCTAAATCTAATTTCCTTTGGTGTAATAAAAATTGAAAGTGTCTTTCCAACATCAGCAATCAATAGAAAGTTTTCATGCTGATCCCAATAAGCCAACGTGAAGAACTGAGGAAAATGATAGTACAGGGTAAAATCTTAATGAATTTGTACAGTTCTGGTGGCACTTTAATACAGTGCCAGTCCAAATTTATTGTTCTCTCAAACTGCTGGGTTTTTACCAGATAACCTGAAAGACCTCTGGTATGGTGAAGCCTCAACTTAATTTTCATTAACCAGTATAGACCAAAATATCTTTTTTTTCTTAGCCAACTTGTGTGCTGTTCACTTTCACTCATGTACTACTTTGAAAAATGACTACCCAACTGAAGTAGGTGATTTTCAGTGTCATTAGAGAAATACTGTCAAAAATGAGAGGACAAATACTGTTTAGTTACTTGTGACTCTGGTTGAAATTTTCTGAAACCCCTCCAAAAATCTTGTGCTTTTGTTAAGCAGCACAGCGTTTGGCTTGAGGTAGGTGCAGGCTGTGTATCCACACTGGTCTCAGCACAGGATTGGGTTTCAGTCAAAAGCACCTGCAGCTGTGATTTAAAACTGGGAAATAGCAGGTCATTTTATTTCAAATCCTTTGGTCAAGCTACAGTCTAGGTGTCACCAACTGAATGGTGACATTAAACATAAGGTGATTCACCGCGATGTTCAAGGAGCAGGAGCGGCAGGCCTGGAGTAGTTTTAAATGGCCAATACAATGGTAAATGCTTTCTAGTAAAGCAGAAAGATCTGTTTGTAGAGGTGATGTACTACCTACATGGAAAAGCCGTAGGAAGACACAGGGTACTGAAAGTGCTGCGTTACTGTGAATTCTGCTGAAGGCAGGCGCCAGTGGGGTCTGGGTAGGAAGGTCCTTAAATCAGCAGTTCATAGTAGCCAGGAAAAGGAGCAGAGGCAAAAGAAAATGTAGCCAGAGGTTGGGAGCCTCTTAGGAACAAGTACTTAAGTTTGGTTGCCCAAACAGATCACACAAGTGTGAAAAATGTGCAAACCAAGCATACCAATAATTACGAGGCTCAGTTGTTTGAGGTTTGGTAAGTTTAAAACTGTTTCACTTTTAAACTTTCATTTACTACTAACTCTTAGCTTATTTATCATCATTCCTTTTCCTCCAGAAATTCACTGTAATAAACTAGTTGACTGCCCTGAGTGGTTTTAATTCCTGAAACGTGAGAAAAATTTAATTTCTGATGAACTGTAACCAAGGCGCTTTTTTTGTCAGCCCCGTTCTGCAGTGCCAGCAATCTTTAGCTGCAGCCCAGGTAGGGCTGGGAGGGCTGAGACCTAAAGTAAGATTCCAAAGGTGCAGGTTCACATCTTGGCTCATCCTTTGCTTCATTTGATCTCTCCTGCGTGTCAGCTTGCTGGGTTTAAAAGCACAAATAATGCCCTAGTCAGTGATACTCTAAGTTTTAAAACCCATTAGTAGTTGCAGTTTGCTTGAAGAGGTGTCCATATAAGTTCCTGGCTAATTAAATGATGCGGGGGAGCAACACAATTAGTGATTTGGTTATTTTGCTAGAGGGAGCAGTAATTTTTTTTTTTTCCAAGTGACCTAAGGAGTCACTTCATTAGAAATGGTGACACTAAGGCAGCTACGCTAGATTTCAGAAAGCATTTCCCAATGTCTCCTGGCAAGTGCCGCTCTAGAGTACAGTGCAAACGCTGCTGATTTCTTCGTACTACGAGGAAGAGAAATAATAAAAAATGTATAGTTTGTGTGGTTTAGGGAGCGAGCTAAGCTATTCAGATACATGCAGATATGCAGTATTGAGGTCTTCTTTATGCTCCATGAAACTGAGAGGAAAGAAATACGTAATTGTCAAAAAAAAAAAAAAAACCACCAGAAATTGGCAAATACTTGCAACTGAGCCGCTGCATGCAGAACAAACCGCCTGAAGCTTCTTTTAACTAATGGCTAGTGTCTTGTCTAAGTTTGTATGTCACTTCCACCAGGTACTTGGCTGTCACCCTTGCATTTTAAAAGTCTTTAACATCATCCACAGATGCAATAACACTTGTTTAATCCCCAGGCTCTGAGTTTGTGTGCTTACTTCATCTGAGAAATGAAGGATGGTTAAGATGATGATGATGGTTATTATTATGATTACCTTCAAGTGTTTAAAAGCCATAAATCAGATCTTATCATTGTATCAGACCCCCCTGGGGGTCATGGGGGTTTGCTTTCCGGTGTGTCTATGTTCCTTCATGTTTTCAGGCTCCATCCGTAACCATGAACCTAAGAACTTCTTTGATTCTTAAAGAAGTGGAAGCTATTGGTAATTACCTATTTCCAGGAGGTGGAACTTTCCAAAAGCTTCAGATACTTGCCTTGGATTAAAACTGCTTAGCCTGGTCATACTGATTCCTCTAAGATCTCTGAGGGGTTTAGGAATTCTCTAATTCCATGATGCAGGCAGGACCTCAGGGGGAAAAAAAGTACTACCCGTTTATTTTGGGTCCTGGCTGTTTCTTTAGGTATGTGGTTCTCTGTGCTTCAATACCAGCACCAGTGAGACGGTCTCAAAACAGAAATATAATTTGGGCTGTTGAGGTCATGGTAATCCTAGGTGGCCTACCGTTATGTCCTCTATAAAGGCGCAGGCCACAGCTGCCATACCGAGGAATTGCCCCAGGAACTTCAGTAAGGCCAAATACTGCCTCTCAAGGATTATATTAAACCGCGGTAGTTTCTTGTCTTCACTAAGTCATGGCCTTCTAATCCTGTGGGCTGGAGCTTTGAGCAATAGTACATCTACTAGCATCCTTTAGTGTTCGTCTGTCTTTGCGTGATTCTGTCCAGTAATCCAAAACTTGTTAAATTATTGTTTCTTAATGTTTTGCATTGTATTTCTCAGGCAGAATGTGCACTTGGCAGTTCATGCTGAGAACTTCAAATCTGAAATCGTCAGTGTGAAAGAGATGCGAGATATCTGGTCGTGGATCCCAGAGCGATTTGCACTTTGCCAGCCCCTCTTGCTTTTCACCACCTTGGAACACGGCTGTAGCCTGAGCCGGTAAGGAAAACCTTCCCCGCTCTTCTCTCCTGTGGGGTGAAAAAGAGCAACTGGTGAGCTGTTGGCTGGATAGACAAAAAGGCCATGCCTAGTCAGAACTTGGTCTGGAGAATATTATTAGCGATGGGACATAAATGTGACAAATTCCTATTGTCTGCAGCATTTGACCAGGACACTTTGTATGTCAGAGCATGGCAAGCCGTTTTAAACTGTCCAAGACCAACTGGAAAAGTCAAACTTGCACCATTTTACAGAATATGCTGCTCTGAGACTGGTTTGTTCCACACTGGGTATGAATGGTTTCACTCAGCGGCTGCTCCACAGCCTCTGTGATAGATAATCACATTCAAACCGATCCAAAGAATAAGAGAACCGGAAACTGGAGATTCCTCTACTTATGAATCTGATTGTTGTTATTATTAAATAACAACAGGTGGGATAAACTACATAAGAGCTCTCCTTGCACTTGACACAGAAAACTATAACCCTATAGCTCCTAATAATGACTTTGACATCTGCAGTTGAGGTATTGAGGTGGGGAGCAGTCTGCTGTCCCAGCCCCGTGTGCCTGTGAGGAAAAGAAAAAGCAAGCAACAAGAATGTATCGTAATTATTTTCTATGAAAACAGAAAGCTCTTCAGACGCAGCCATCAGGCCTCGGGACACAACTTCCTTGAGGTTGCCTTAGTTCAAAATGCTGTAAAATCCCACTGTTGTGATGGGTAGTCTTCCAGTTATTCTGCAGAGGCCTGAACAGCTGTACACAGAACTGAGTAGAGAAGAACCGCTGGGTAATACTAGTTTGCACTCAGCTCTGTTGTTTACAATGGACTGTAGAAAGCGTTGCAGGAGTATGCTTAGTCTTCGGATGTCTTTTTTGCCATGCCATCAGATGGAGGAGGAGATGGTGCCTGACATTAAGGAGGAAAAGAACTGCAGTTGGTGGTAGTTGAGTCCTCATTTTTGTGTCCTCTGCACTTCAGGTTCTATTCTCACAGCGAGGGACATGAACCAACTCTTCTCCTCATCAGGACTACAGCAAAAGAGGTGAGTGAGGTGGAAAGCAACCGATGAAATTAGGTTTTAGACAGTTATGGAATGCCGTGTTGCACCACACAACTGTTTATAATAAAATGAAGAAGCAAGGGACCTGACATTGCTTGGGCTTTTGTTTTTTTAACAATGCATGCTTTAAATGGTTCCATTTGTCCATTATGGGACTTATGTGTTCTTGAGTAAATCTTGCAAACTAGGTCTTGGTCAGCTATTCTTTCTCTTGTAAGTAATGTGGGATGACAGACTAGAGTAACTCATTGAGCTCTTGGACAGACCCTCTTAATTGCAGAATCAGAGGGAGAAACTGGGGAATTAAGAAACTCGTGATTCATAGAAGATATTTTCATTTTCTCCAGGATATGAGGAGAGAAAGTAGCAGAATTTGAATGGTATGAATAATATTGGACCACATAATGTTGAAACAGAAGCTTTAGCTTCATCTCATTCTTGTTTAAAAAAAATAAAAATAGAAGACAGCTCTGAGAACCTGAGGAGGAGTGCAAGCAGGTGCCTTATCTAGTGAGTGTTGGTTCTGTGCTCTGCTCTGCTCTGTGTGACAATATTGGTCAACATAATGTGAGCACAGAAACATTAGCTTCATCTCAGGCTTGTTTGAAAAAGATAATGGATAAAACAAGAAAGCTTTCCAGAACCTCCGTAGGAGGGGACACATGTGCTGCCTGCAATGAGCGTTGGTTGTCTGTGCCACTGTGAACAACTCCTAACATTCTGTGTATAGCGTTATGCTATTATTGCGGCCTGTGGGCTTCTATTTCTGCTTATGTTCCTGCAGGATGACTGCCCAGGAAACAAGCCCATCTCTACTCTTGTTTGCCATGCTAACGCTCCAGGCTGTTTCGTAGTTCTCTGTGTGGTTTCTGGCCATCCCAGGCCTGCATTGAGATGCCACTGGCTTATAGAATGCCTGTGGTATCTACAGGCAAGAGGCAAAATATTTATTTATTATTTTGCTTCTTGTTCTGGAGCATGTCAAAAGTCTAGCTTTGGAAGTGATGCTGGTTTTTATGGTATGGTTAATTGCCTACCCCTAAAAAAAAAAAAAAAACAGTCCAAACAAAAAAGTAGAAGAAAAGTATAGGGAGCTTTTTTGTTTGGTGGTTTTGGGGTGGGTTTTGTGTTTTGGGGTTTTTTTTCAAATAATTATTCTTTATTCATATGCCTATTGTTACATTTTAGAAAGAAGAAAGTTTGCTTTCCAATTTTCTGGCTTTCATGTACTTCAAGTATCTCAGATCAAAAGGAGTTCTGGCCATCTTTTTGTTTATCTGTATAGATATATATGTGTATATCACAATTTATAAATAGGTGATATATAAATACAAAGCCTGTTCTTCAGGAATTCTGTCCTAGAAGCTCTGCTTGTAATGCTGGTGGAGGCTAAGCAGCAAATGTACCTTAGAACAATTCTGTTTAACCATAGTTTCTGGGGAAGAAGAAAAAAAAAAAAAAAAGGCAGAGTTGCTTTCTTCCCATTCTTAGAGCTTCATTGTTTGGTCAGTGTCCCCTTGGCAGTGATGCTTATTGCTGGTAGGGAGAAATTGGTTTTGCGCAAACAAAAGATTCCACAGAAAAGCTCAACCCGCTAAAGCTGTGTTTTTCTGTATTGGAAACTAGTGAACCCTGTGCTGTTTGAATAGGCTGCTTGAAATATCTGAGCTAGTTCAGCATCGGCTTACCTAAACTGATTTTAACCTACAGTTTGAAATGGAGAAAGCCACCAAGGCTACTCTGCCTGAACATTTTCTGGGCTTCTTTGTAGAACTGCTCATACTGTAAATTGTGACAGTGCTGTTTCTTTGGCTGACAAAATGAGGAAGTGGGAGTCAGGCTTTACAAGTTTGGAGTAATTAGTGGTTTGGTACCTGGGGTTATGTTGAAATGTTTCTCCTTTGAGGCCTCAGGGATGTGAAATAATTTATGAAACTCTTAGGATTTAAGGGTTAAGGATTAAAGCAGTTTAAATCTATCTTTAGATATAAGTACTTGTGCTGCCTTAATCCACCGATACAGAGATTTTGAAAATCAAACTGAAATAAAACCTTCGGTTCTGGACTCTGAAATGTTGGTATCAACTGATTTAACACACTTTCTTCTTCAATGGAAAGCCCCCTGACGGTGCTGTTTGTGTTAGGTCTGTGGTGCTTATCTGTCAACTGACTGGAGCGAGCGCAGGCGAGGAGGGAACAAGCTGAGTTTCTTTGGAACTGGGGAGTGCTTTGTATTTAGGGTAAGTAAAATGTTATTGTCGCTCCCCAGTAGCAACGCAGAACCGCTGTACTGGTGTGAGTAACTCTTACTTCCCTTCCATGTGACGAGGATGGATTACGTGCCTTCCTTGTTTATAAAGTCTACTGAAATACTAATCCGGAGGAGAAAATTTTAGTTTTCGGTTTTGTGGTAACCCTTTTTCTCCCCTTACACAGAATATTTTCTTAAAAGATATAATAACGCAGAAAATGCTGTATCATTTATTCAATCACCTAAAAAGCAAAGGTAATAAAATCTGGCCTAAAAGGCAGTTTGATCTTTCTTCACTGCTAATTGTGCGAGTGGAGTCTGAGGGGCTTGACTGTTCTGCGCCGCACAGAGCTCTCTGCGTGGTACGAGTGCACTAACTGAAGCTTTGCTCTCCTCTGCCCCTGTGCAGCTGCAGCCAGAAGTGGAACGGTACGAGTGGGTGATCATAAAACACCCAGAACTGGCCACAGCTGGTTCGGAGCCAGAAAATCATGCCCCGCCAGCTTCCAGCACCCTCTCCTCCGGCAGCGTCCCATCAGACCCCTCGGATCGCCTTTCTCCCTTCTTATCGGCTCGGCACTTCAACTTGCCTTCCAAAACAGCCTCCATGTTCATGGCTGGCAGCAGTGAATGCATCATTATAGGTCAGTCAGTGTGAGAATTTGAGCATATATGCTACCAGCTCCTCCTACCCGCCTTAGCTGAGAGAGTCACCTCTATTTACCATTTATGTATTTCAGTATTGCTACAGTTAGAGATTAATGTGCCCAAAACCTGATAATATTACCCCACAAAAATTTTCAATGGGAAAACATGCATATCAAGCGTTTTAGAATAAGCTAGTAACTCAACGCTTTAAGCACAGTCATACCTTCATGCTGCCTGATTCACGATGAGAAATAGTTCTTGAAGAGGAACTTGCTGGTTCTTCTCCCAGCTTTGATTTTTGACTGCTAGCATTTCTTTGGTTTTTCTTTACTGTAAGGAAAATACGCAGCTGGCAGTTTCCAAGATCCTCCAGCACTGAAAAACAAATCTTAGATGCAGGCATTTGAGTTGGGCTTCTTGTTCTTACTGACTTGCATTACTACTATTTAAAATTAAAATTAAAAAAATCATTCTGTTCTGGTTGATCACACTGTTACACCTGAAGACAGCAAGCAAATATCACTTAGGGCTTCCAGTTGTTCCCGTGAGAAAAGCACTGAAGTCCTTTTTTGGTTTTTTGGTTTGTTTTGTTTGTACAACGGTTTCCCATGCAGAGGCGCCCTTACGCTTGTCTTTGTCTCTTCCCAGGAGGTGGCGATGGCCAGGCTCTTTACCTCGATGCAGATCTGAACCACGGAAGAACCAGCCACTGCAATACTTTCAATAATCAGCCGTTGTGCTCTGAAAGCTTCCAGATCTCTGTCTTGGAGGTGTGGGGCTTCAGGGACACCATGAGTGGTTGACGCAACTATCATTAATCAGTGAGTTTTTCAGTTGTCCTAGGATTCCCAAGGCAAATTCTAATGCAGGAGCCAAGTTAGAACATAATTTCTGCTGGGCCCAGTGTATTTTAGTAATTACTAAGTGATGCACTTGAATGCAGGGCTTAGTTGTTTACTCTTATTTTATTTAAGACAAATCAAGGTGAAGTAACATATCTGATTAACTCAGCCCTTTACCTCTAGAGATCTGGATTCAGGTCCTGTTATTAGGTAAAAATGAAAATGTAATGATTTCAGACCATCCTAAATGGATACAAGTCCGTATCACAGGATAGGTTTGCAGTTTGGTGCAGTTCCTCAGAGGCACAGGGCTGGCTGAGGTGTGCTGTAGAGCTGTGAGCCGCTGGCACCGGTGTCTGGCTTGAGCCAGAAATACCAAATGTCTGCTCACAGGAAACATTGGTGACCTCACATCTGATGTAGAACAGAAGTTCACAAAACCACTGCCCTACTATAAACAGACGTTGTGCAGACAAATCAGTACCATTTCTGAAGTTAGGAAAGCCCTCAATTCACAGAAGGGCTGTGATTGCTAGTTAGCCTTCTCCTTGTACCTGAACGCTTGACACATTCCAGTGGCATCTGTTTGAGGAGTCTGCCTCTGAGGAAGGCATCCAGACAGGACAGTGATATCTCAAAGACTTGATTTTGTTTACATTCCTATTCCATATCAGTATAATGACTTCAAACTGACTCATGTTTCGGGCAGCTGAAAGGCAGAGCGTATATGCAGTGCTCAGAAACTGCCCTTTCTTCATCTTTCTGGGAAGCTGAGATGGAGCTTTAAATCTGAGAATAACTGTGCTGATATTCCTACATGTTTGGAGAATTAGACATTGTAATACAGAAGCTCTCCCCACAAGACAGTGAAAGGAGCGGGGAGAGAAGTCTGCTGTGTAATTCTGGGAGTGGATGACTTTCCCAGGAGAGCTCTAGGCGATGCTGTTTCACCATATCATGAGTCTTCCTAGTGATGAGGTCCTGAAAAAGGTAGCACTTTTTTGCCAGCAGGGTTCTGGTAGGGTTTGGATCATGCAGAGAAGCTTTTTCTCATTTCTGAGAATTCCTGCAGTTCTCTACAAGCATGCCCAGGGGCGTGTGATGTCTGGAGGCAATTGCCCAGTGTCTTTATCTAAAACTTGTGGTACCTGTGGTAGAACTTCTCACACATGAAGCACACAAACATCGATGGATAGTCCAGAGCATACAACAGGCTGCTCTCAAAGCTTCAGTGGGTAATTCGCTAGTAAGAAGATTAACCACAACAAGTAAAATGAGGGGAAAGATGAACTGGTGGGGTGTTTTTGGTAATGTTGGCTTGTTTAGCTTTCCACCAGTGAAAATACCCTGTGTCTTGGTGAAGTGTTGCCTCTTGCAAAGTACATGAACAAACTCGGCAAAAATTTTATTTTCTTGTTAAGGTGCCATTTATCATTTTTGTCAAAATAACTCTTTATAATATTAGACTGCATATACAACAGTTCAGGATGTCTTTTGCACCGTTTCTTTTTGCAGTTAGATTATTTCCCCCTGTTTGAGAGTCAGCACTGGGCCCCTCTTTCCCACATCCCACTCCAGTGAGTTCTGTCCAGCTCTCTTTTTGCAGCTTTACCGTAGGCTTGATTGAACTGGAAGGGAAGATAGAATTCAGTCATGCTTGTGTATTTTGGTGGGGAGGAATATCTGGCTTTCTAAAACTACTGGCTAATGCTGCCTTCTATTATTTTTTCAAAGCTGGCTGCATCACTTTGCACTGGCTAGTATTTATAAGACAAACCAAATCATTCAAAAAGTGTATCCCATTTAGTAGGCTCTCTTAGTGGGATTTCAGTTTTGTCCCCATCTCCTCTCTTTTGAGCTTGTTTGAGGTGCCCTCGGAAGGGGAAAAAAAAAAGGCAAACCAAAACACAATAGCATTCATTTTCAGCTTGTTAACTTGTCAGAAATTCCCTTGAGCTGTGTGTTGGCAGGATTTGTGGGACTTTAGTATTACACCCAAAATGAATTGGTTTTATCTGCAAAACCTTTCCTGCGGCTGCCAGCGGTGATGTGATTTTCTCAGTCCCCATCCCTGCCGGATGCAGCTACGTCAGCGAAGCCTGGGTACTGTCTTAAGCCATATCTGAGAAACGCTGTCCCTTTCCTTGACTGTTCTTAGGGCACAGTGATTGGGGTGTTTGAAATCAGAAGGACCTCCTAGTTGCTCAGAAATTTGTCATAGGATATTAATGTGGGACTCGGAGGAGCAGTAGTAGTGAGGTTTAGGCATCCGAGTCTTGAGCATCTTTCAAAAAACAGCTCAGTTTCCCTTGTGTCAGATGAGTACAACTTCTGACCCTCTGGCAGCGGAGATCCACTGAAGACCCCTTTTTGGTAGCCGTTCTGAGGAATTTGAGCCGTGACCTGTATGAGTTCGCAAATCACAGCAGGGGTAAAAGGGTTTACAGGTCATCCTCCTCCTGATGACTGTATTCATATCGCTCTTGAGGCGCCTGTCGCAGCGATGGTTTTAATTTGCTGTAGCGCTGCCCTGCAAGGCTAGGACACTGCCCTGCAAGGCTAGGACACTGCCCTGCAGGGCTAGGACGCCTGCTTTAAATCTGAATAGCCTGAGTAAGCAAGAGGCTGCAATAATCTAGCAAGGAGAATCGTACAGTGCTGTGTCATCTTCACACAGTCCTCTTGTTCACTAAAAGCGAATGTTCCTATTCATGTGCAAAGCCTCGCGTGTAATTCTCGTTATGCTTGTGAGACACCTTAGCGGAATACCGTCATGACTTGGTTTCCTTTCCAGTAGCGAAGAGGCATTTTTTTGTCTGTGTAGTTAATGGTTGTTGCTGACCAAGTGTATATCAAAGTTCAGATAATTAGGCCAACAGTTTGTTACATGCAAAACTCCTGAGGTGGAGACCACAGACTGGTTTTTAAGACAATGACTACAATGGGTGCGTTATCAGAAAGTTAAAGTTACCTGAAGTACCCCAGCTGTGAAGTCCTTTGGTCAGGTTGTAACTCTGAACAACTGTTGATGTAGTTTGTGGTCCTTGTTTGTCGTCCTGCTGGCAGCGGTGACAGCGAGGGTGCCAGTGTCACTAGATTAGCTGCTCGGCGTGGAGCTGGAGAGCTGAAAGCTGGGCATCAGCTACCACAGTTCTTCAAGAGCGTATTTGCTTCCCTGAGAAGCTGGTTTTGCTTTGTAATACTCTCTTGAAGGCAGAAAAGACTAGAAACTCCTAACATCGGAAACTTGAATTTATTGTAAATGGCATCTAAGCTGTTCCCAGGCCACAGGAGCTGTCTCCAGCTGCCAGCCAGGCCGGAGAGACTTCGTCACTGCCCCCAAAAGCTGTCATTCCTACAGATCATGCACTTTGACACACTCCCTTTTCTCATGAAGCACGTTAATCAGCCTCCTATTAGTAGACACCAATTAAAAAAGGGAAGGGAAAAACTCCCATTTCCTCTGTGTTGAGATAACTGAAGATAAACTGGAGGGGGGGGTGTACTGTTCTTTAAAGAGTTAAACTTCATGCCAAGAGAGGTCCGTGCTGAGCCACGGAGAGGTGGCACCTGCACATCGATCAACTGCTATTTGTGTGTGTGCATTGAAATTGTGTGTTTTGTCCTTGGAAATCCCTCCTCAGTTTTGATGGGGGGGGATCTCCTCTGCCCACTGACTGCGCAGTTACCGCAGAGACGCTGACCTGCGGCCGGCGGGGACCAAGAGCTGGCCTGCAGCCGCGGCACTGGAGGGGCTCAGCTCCTGTGACAGACACCTAGAGGCCGGTTGTTGGACGTATCGGAGGCGTGGGCACCTGGCTGTTGGCGTTGAGATGCCCTTCTGCCAGCTCTCTGTCGTGCGTTTTGGACTATTCATAGTTGAGATGAGTGTGTGTATTATTTGGGGTGATGTTTTTCTTCAGGTGACTGGTGGTGTGCTGCTGAACTGGTTTTCTACCCTACCATTGGAATCACTCCCCTACATTGATCATATTTTTGTCACTCTGCAGAATCTTGGATTGTATTAAAAGGTATTGGACTGTGGAGGCAGCTTTCTTTGTCCTTCATTTGGTTATTTTCTCCCGTGTAGCTCTTACAGCAAATGGCATGCTGAAACTGAGAAATAAACCTCAGAGCAAGTCTTCTCTCACTACAGTGAACGATTACACGGTCCCTGGCCGTTTCAGGTCTCACAAGGCTTCCACCAAGATCAGGTGCCAAACTGACTGTAAAAACCCTTAGATTGGCAAATTCTGAAATGAGTCGTCTTCCCTCTGGCGGGGCCGGAGAGTGTGTTTTGCCCCAGCCCAGCCTGGGTTTAAAATGGAGCTTAGAGGTGTCTTCTGGCCGCCAGCGCTTGTAGGTGACACCAGCGGTGCCGTTGCATCCTCTGCATGTAAACGCCGTCGGCAGCTCCGCCGCAGTCCTGTGCTCGACGGAGGCTGAGCCTTCCTTGCACCGGCACAAAGGGTCTGGCAGCAGGCAGGCAGCTCCCGCTGGGAACCGCCACTTTCAGCCAGGGATTTTGTTCCTCTCGATGGCTTGGTTTTAGCCTGGGTCTCCTCTCTGCCCCTGGTAACAGCACAGGCGCTTTTTGCCGTGGTTGAAAGGAGCGTTTCTAGTTATCAGCGCTGGTTTGAACGGATACTCCTTTAAATTGCCTGAAACTTAAGTGTGAAACTTGTGGGAACTACAGGAACTTATTGGTATAGTTGGAGGGTATTGGGATCCTGTGTGCAAAATGCCTTTGGAAACTCCCCGCAGGCAATGACCAATGAAGTAGAAAAAAAAAGGCTGGTTGAGTTTCCAGTGCAATTCCACTAAATTCTTGGGGGTTGAGTGAAAGTCCTGGCAGGCAGAAGGGGGGGAATAGCGAACCCCGAGGTCGTACACCTCCTGTGCTGCCGTGCGTACGCGGGTGTCCGACAGGCACAAGCTGAGGCTGAGGGGATGCGATGTGGGACAGAGGGATTGCTGAGCGGGCAGAAACGGTTCCCAGGTGGTTTTCACGCCAGGTCCCTGCACTGCCGGGAGGTTTGCTGCAAAGGAAGCCTGTGGCCACTAGAGGGTCCCCCTGGCCTGGTCGCCAGCTTCTGTCTCCCTGACAAATCCGCTCTTGCACAGTCCCGGAGTTCAGTGACCATTCCCAGGCTGAGCACCGCTTTTTTAAAAGAGATGGGAGTGGGGAAAAGGAATGCGAATAGGAGTATGAATAGGCTTTCCGCTTGATTTCCAAAGGTAAGCTTAGGGTTAAATACCATAAATCACAATTATACGATTCCCTTAAAGACCTTAATGACACAGGTGCTCGGTAGCAGGAAGTGTAACTGAAGGATCTGGAGGAGCTGGCCGCTGGTTCTCAACCCTACAGCTGCTTTAAACTGCGCGACCTGAAAGGAAAATGGTGTGTTTGATTGCGTGGAGTAGTGGGAGCTCTTTATCACGCCTGAGGGGCTGGATGATGGGGAAGTTATGGGAGATGTGGACAGTGGGTGGATTGAAAACTGGCTGAAAGACAGAGCTCAGAGGGTGGTGATGAGGGGCACAGAGTCTGGTTGGGGGTCGGTGACGAGGGGTGTTCCCCAGGGGTCAGTACTGGGTCCCGTCCTCTTC